>OY757907.1:139797685-139880185 GCA_963585895.1 Sepioteuthis lessoniana | reverse complement strand
GATGCTCGATTCATGCAAGATGGTCGAAAAGCAGTCTGAAGCATTCCATACGTTTCACTGGCATTTGTTTCAAGTTTAAAACAGAAATTTATTGCATATCATTCTTCTAAAGTGTTCTCACGTCCAGATTGCATTTTTGAAATTCACCAGCTGTGACAATCAAGCTTTCGTCGGGTATATTCCAATTGCTGCTGTAGCTGTTCATTTGAACCTGAAATCATAAAAATTGGTCAGTCATATCATAAGATGTATAGCAATAACATAGTGAATTTTTAAGAGTCTACGTCAATTTTAAATGCCTGTACAAAAAAGTCTTGAAACTTATTGAATGCACCACGTTCATAACTTCCTCTGCCAGAAGCAAAAAAAATTCTTGTTACTGATATATCTCTCCATTGTTGACTTAAATCATTGATACCTTTTTTGCTGATTGTTTATTCGATGTCAAAAACACGTTTTTTAAAAATCATTTGATCTGGCCATTTTCATACACGAGGATTATTCAATAAATAAGGTGAATTTTATTTAAAGGGTGGGCAATACAAAACACAGAATACAGCCACACCCTTTTCAAGAAATCATTATTGATGGATTTTTTCATGTCTTTGAAGACTGTCAACATGACTTTCTTTAAGACCGGTCCGTCCGGTACTTTTCTTTACTGAGGAGTCAATTTGTCTAAATTTCGTGAACTTTTTCACTCATGCTGGTAGTGGCAAACCCATGTTCGGTCCATTTCTAAACATTTTTAATAACTAAAACACACACACACACACACACACACACACACACACACACACACACACACACACACACACACACACACACACACACACACACACACACACACACAATATAAGCTAATGTCCGTTACTTGTAACACAAAAATCTCACATTTGTGTTTGTTTGTACCTAAGAGGCTAGACCAGATAACATTTTGCATAAATGTTTACATAAAACGGTATAATTTGTATCTTTCTCATCTTAACTAAGTACGAATCAAAAGCATAACAAATTGTAGCTGACAATTACGGTATTTCGAAATAAAATCTTTCAAATGTTTTTGCAACAATATCAATGTTTTCCTTGAAAATTTGATTTTGGTTCTAATTAGTATTAATAAGCTTTGATTCTTACATAGCATAATTTTGTCTTAAAAAACATTTCTTTTGATTACATAAAATCAGATTCTAACATTTTAAAGCTAAATCTGTCATCCAAAATTAACTTCAATTATATTTTGTGCTGTTAGTGGGAATCAAACTCAGTAAATGACCTGACACAAGGCTATTTATTTAAAGCAATTTATAAAGATTAATGCTACGGCAGTTATTTCCGTCTCCCAGTCGATATCTTTCGATTATATCTTTCCGCTGTAGCTTCTCTATCTCTCTCTTTATCACACACACACACACACACACACACACACACACACACACACACACACACACACACACACTTTTCAATATATATTTATTGGCCACCCTGACTGTATCCCCCTTCGATAAAAGGGAATGTCCAGGGTATGACACTAAAATGCATCTGATGATGAGGCTCTGGTTCTGGAGATGAGAGGAATGCAGAGTACCCGTTCTTTGGCATTACTCCAGACTACACTCTGACCCAAATAGGTTGTACCTGTTAAGATCACATCTGTGGGTAAAATAGATCGGCTTAAAATTATTGGCACTCAATTTGAATACTTGATAATATATAACTGTGAACAAATTATGTATATTTAGACTCGTTATGTGAAAGTGTAATTGTTTACTAAAGATTACACTGAGTTACTTGAAATTATATAACTGTGTACAAACAAAGGACTATTATCAAATAGAGACACTTGCTTGAAATTAGATAATTCTTAATTCTTGATAGGATTACTTGAAACCATTCAACTGAATGCAATTTGTCTTTGATAAGAATATTTAATATCATAAAACCGGAGGCAAAAACCTCTTGAGAGAAAACTATTCAAAATATGTAAGTATAAATATACAATAAACACGATTCCCTAACATTTAGGCATAAAATAACCCTATACAGATTGACACGTTGTTAAAATCAATAAATGCAGTGGTATTGCAAGTTAAAGTTTCCGTAAAAAATGAAGCGGGAGTAATATTGTCAAAAATCAAAATATTTAACTCAGTTGACTTTCCGTACTAGAAATACCTACTTTTCAACTCAGTATAAATATATATATATATATATATATATATGTGTGTGTGTGTGTGTGTGTGTGTGTGTGTGTGTATATATATATATATATACGTATATATATAAATGTATGTTTGCCTGCGTGTGTTGGAGTACTACTTTGTATAAGCAATTTCTATGAGTGCTGCCGGAAATTTTGTCGAGAAAATCGGAAAGTCTTTTGTATATTTGAGGCTGTTCTAGTGTTTCACAGAATCTCTGCATTTACTTGATTAACTAAAACATGGCGGTCTGTCAGCTTTCTTTCGGTTCGTCTGAAAAGTTTTTCCCACTTCGACGTGTTTTCTAGTCATTATAGATTTTAACGATATTCTCTCGGTCAGCTTCTTCAATCCCAAGTGATTAGACGAACCTGGTGACGCACATGAGGCGTGGAATGGCCGTTGTAGATGGTTAAGCCTTTGTTAGGCAGAAATGAGTATAACGTGACCTTTCTTTTTTTGTTTTTACTTCTTTCTTGGTTCCATTTTTTGAAATCGTCTCGTTTTATTGAATATGGAAGAAGAAAAGGTTGTTGTTGTTACGTATATGTCAATCTTACTGTTATTTTGAAGACGCTGAGTGATTTTCGTATTTCAGTTTATATTCACTCTGGAAAATGAAGAATTTAGACCCTATAGAAAACCAAATAATACCCCAGTTTAGATAAATACTTTATCTAACTATTCAGCCACTGTTTTTAAACAAGTCACAATATTTTGGTATATCACAGATTCTCTGTTAGCTCAAGTAATAAGAGCGTTTTTGAATAGGCAAACGCACATACGAAATAGGTTTTTAAAAGTGAATATAAAAAAATATAAATCTTGTTTTCTATGAAAATATCAATAATCAATCTCAAAGAAGGAAAAAAAGCGACAGAAATATAAAATGGTTTAATCCTCCATCTTTTAATAAGGCTATACCATGATTTGGTTGAATAATCCTTTTAATAAGGATGTAATGATAAAAATGGATAAAATAGTCTTAAATTCAATAAGGAAAAAATTTCTTAAAACAAAGAAGCAGTACAAAATATCTAATAAAAATGCGATAAATATCAGGTAATGTTGTATGAATAATGTAAGAAATATTATCCAAAAGCATAAGAAACAAGATTGTCCATAAAAGCAAAAATATTGAAGAAACTCTGGATTAAAAAATATGAATGTCTTTTACAAGAAGATTACTTCAATGAAAATGTAGTGTAACAAGGAAGTGAGAAAAATTGTAATGTATCGAATATGATTCATAATGAAACGACACAAAATCCTAGGAAATAAGTTTTTATAATCATGAATTGTCCGGGGTTGTACTCCTTTCATAGTGGCTAACGTGTTCGACTCTGCTATCGTAGTAAGTGAGTTCGAACCCATGTAACACTATAACATTCACATTCAGACTAATACCGCTAGGGAAAGATATGAACCCCCTTATCCACCCCAGCTATGTGTTATATAGCATTACTACTGTTCTACAATGATCTCTTTGGCATTAAATAACCCATGAAGGTTGATATGCAATGAAACAAAGAAACCAAACTATGAATTTGAAATAGACTTTAGGTGAGTAGCATTACTCTGTCTAAATATTTAAGGGAATTAAACAATGCGAGTGGAATAGAATATTAAATCAAATAGAAAATCATAAAAAAAAGCTCATACATACAACGAGGGATAAAAAATCTTGTAGATTTTGTTTAAATATGAAACTGTCCATTAATAGATCCCTTCAACAAATTTGCGGTATAACTGGTGTCCAAATGCAGACACAAAGCAAAATACACACTGTTTGACTATATGATAAATCATCATCATCATGTCGTGCCGCCAGCTCGGATATCCCTGACCCTCTCTCGCCACTTCTCCCTATCGTTTATCGCCTCTTGCAGGTCTTCAGGGCTACATCCCGTATCCTCACATAGCTGCTGAATGTATGTTCGTGCTGGTCGTCCTGCTTTTGCCCGGCCATATGTGGGGGTCCACAGGAGTAAATCACTTATGAGCTCGTCCCTGCTTCTCCAGCAGTGTCCTGCATGTCTGGTTCGTCTAACTTGGATAGTTTTCGTGATGGGAAGCAGGTGGCCGTACAGTTGGTGTCTTGTGGGGTGTTGCCGCCAGGACTTGTTCAATATTGTTCGCAACATTCTTGTGTAATTGCCGTCTAGCTTCTTCTCCAGCCGTCCATGTAGTGTATCCATATAGCAGTATCGATACGACCGCTGCCTGGAAGACCGAAAAGGTTTTTTTTATCGTATAACTAGTTTAGATTACGTTATATTCTTATAGAAGATAAGTGTTTTACAATATACGTAATATATGACTGTTTACGTCATGTGACAATCAGTATAATATTTAACCGCCAAAGTTAAGCGTAACTATTTCCATTTTTACCCTATCTTGCTGCCTACCTGTGGATTAATATTCATGAAACTCAGGCGGTAAGAAAGCTTTGTGATATATATATATATATATATATATATATATATATATATATATATATATATATATATATATATATTGAAAAATGAATATAAGCAGTGTGCTTATTTTCAAATTGCAACATTTTTGGGTTTAACAGTGATTCAATACAGTAGAGTTTGGTAATAGATAATGACTAAAAACATTCGTTTTGATAGTATTATATTTTAGAAGTAATAAAATCGTGGAATATTTTGTTAAGAAAAATATTACCTTTTTATAAAAATTATTAGGAGCCTAGTTGTGATAGAGAATCGATATGCACGTAGTTCCTAAATTTTTAATAGACTTTATCATATAATATAAAAATTATCAATTATCTGGTTATTATATTATGTAAATAATCAAGTGTACTGTAACGTTCAATATCAAAGAAAAATTCTGAGAAAAAAACCTCAATTTTTATTGATTAGATCGAAAAAACTACACGATACTATAATCCTATGGTACATTTGTATTAAAAAGAGTAAGTTATAGAAAAAAAAACTATTTATTAAGCAAAGGAATCTGTTCAAAAATGGAGAAAAAAGAAATTGCAAGTAGACATGTAAATTAAATAAACAAAATATTTGATTTAATATCGATACTAAATATTAATGAGATATGTAAAGTGAACGTCTTTTAATTACTTTTGCACATCAATAACTGCACCAATTTGAGACATTGTTTAGGTGATATTTTATTCTATTCCACAAACAGTTTCTGTCGTAAATCAGTCGGTTTCCTAGTCCTCCAAACATTTTGGTCAATGTTTTTAAAGTCAAACAATTGTTTTACGATACGTCAAAAGCTATTGTATAAAAATGGGCCAAGGGAAAGAAAATACCTTCAGAGAAGAAACAACAATAACTTCAAAAATATTCTTATTCAGTACAGCATTTATATTAAGAAAGAGCCGAATCAGTGGGCCAATAGAAGAGCAGGGGAGCGTTTCCTCCCATTAAAATACGCTTCAAATTTAAGTGAGTTTTTTTCTTTTATAGATTTGTTAAACTCTTTCATCATTAAATCGTTTGACATATCATTTACCGTCAAAATTTAACATACTTTCATCACTGAAGAATACTCTTACCTATTTTCATTGATCCAGACAGCCTACCAGTCTAGCAATTTTTCTATTCTTCTGGCTGATGAGGATTTTGACAGCAGGAGAAAATCCATGAGACTCTGAAAGTCACTGTCATCAGTTTTCTTGCCATAACATTACCATCGAACAAATATTTTCAATTGGATTTATATCTGAACGTTGAGTGGGCCATATCATAACTTCAGTGTTTTCAACTTCAAAGAATTGTTTTATCACTTTCTAATGAGACAAGGTTCATTGCTTTACCTAAAGATATACCCAGCGAGAAAATATGCACTCAGTGTTATACATTGCAGAATTCAATGAGCCATATCGTCAAATAAGTGGACGGACGCCAAAGCCAGAAGACACCTATCATACCAAAACACCTTCACCAAATTCCACAGATTTTTCACCTATTTGGAAAGCAATCTCATAACTTGACACCCTCTGATCAAAATCCTCTAAATCCAATTTTTATAGTTTCGAACAACGTACTAGTTTACGAAAGATAAAATAGGCCTTGGTTCTTCGTGCTGGTGAGGCTCACGGCGATATATCAGGCAGTACTCTTTGTCGACGGGATATGGAATACCCTGACTGCATCCCTTACAGAGGGGTTAGATACCCTTCAAAAAGGAGTGTCCTGATTATAACACCAAACTACATATGATGGTGAGGCTCCAACATTCTGGACATTTGGGGAGAATGGAGTGTCCTTTCCTTGCAATTACTTCCAGGTTCAGACTCACTTGGAGAGGTAGTACCCGTTAGGGACCCATGTATGGGTCAAATAGAATCAATTTAATATAATTCGTATTTGATAGGAATACTTGATGTTATATAACTGTAATTTATTAGTATTAAGAATAGTTACTGGAAGCTCTAATTGTTTACTAAGGATTATTATGAGTTACTCGAAGTCATATAACTGTGTGCAAACATCGTAAAGAAATAACTACTTGAAACCTAATAATTATTTGTATTAGATAGGAATACTTGAAACCATTTATTTGTATGAAAATTATTAATAAGAATACTTTATGTATAACTGTGTATAAAAGTACCCTTAAGAAATAAATACAGAGAAAGTGTAAATAGAAAAGTACAATGAGCATGATTCCCTAACTTCCCTGAATAAACAAGCCTAGACAGGATGATACGCAGTCATAATCAATCAATCTAACAGTTATAATCAATCAATCTAACAGTACGTGATAGAAAGTCTTTAAATCGTATAATTCTTCTGTGGAAATGTTTTGTGTTATTCCACTGGTGTGTTTTAGGTGACATAAAGAAACCCGCATGATCATCATAAAATCTTACAATTTGATCTATTAACTTCTTTTGACAATGCAGAAATTGTCACATGTAGAAATTTAGATACCTGTGTGATTCTTTAAGTTTGAAACGGCTTACTACAAAGATTAAAGTATTATTAAGAGATTAAACAACTCTGGTGATAACTTATGAAAAAAACCCACTAAAACCGACTTGGGAATATTTGTTTACATTGAAATGTTCCATTATTTCTGTTGTGTTCTGGTTAGAGAACGCTTGTTGTAGTAATAAAAAGACAAACCACGATATGTGAGGAAATAGAGTTATATTCCCGGGAAAGAGTATTTACAAGAGAGGGACTGTTAGTAAACAAGAACATAGGATTAGTGGAGAGAATAAAGATATAGTCCAACAATAGTATTGGCTTCGTTATAAGGAACGGCTCTTCACCTTCTGGTTTCTCTGGTATTAGAAACTACTGCTATATATGGCAGATGGACTAGCTCATTATGCCGAAAAGGTAGGTGATACCCAACAATTTCGTTGAGAAATATTACATATATTTTTTTCAGAAATTACCCATAGATATAAATTACAACGATTCCTCTCTAATTTTAGACGTTGTACAAATAAAAAAGGTTTTGTCCAGAAACTTTTATTATCCTTATTCTAAAGTTAGCAAGATTTGTTCTTCATGGTGTTGCAGAAACGAATATTTCCCTGTATTGAAACACTTTCACTTTCACTTTTTTTATCGACGTAGGATAACATCAAGTTTATATGAGACAGACACTGGTGATGTAAAAATTATGATGAGAATTCAAACCAATAAAGAAAATCTTGTCTGGATCCATGACAGCCTTCAACATCTGAACGTAAATGAAATAGATCGAAATAAAACGTTTCGGAGTTTTAGGGATTGAAAGACAATTATTTCTGAGTAATTGTGGTAACTCACCAATTGTTTCTTCTCAAAGCTAAAGTTTAACCATTGTCTCGAGTGAATGAGAGTAAGAAGAAAAAAAAAGAAGGAATAAATGGATAAATAAAAAATATAATAAACAAAAAACTTTTGGCTTCAAAGCTAATCTAACGGATGCAAATGTTTATGCAACTGGGATTAGCAGTGTTCTTATATGTTGATTTTCTAAATATATTACCTTCAGACTATCATCTGATTCACTCCATTCAATTTATTTGGTCTGCTCAGCGTTTGCAGCAATTTCAAAACATGGAAAGATCATTTCAAAAATTAATCGAATTCAAACAGAATCATTGTTTTATGATAGACTACCAACCTTAGGTGAAAGTTTTCTGAAGGTCATAAAAGAAGGAGAAATGCATTTATTGACTGAATAACGATGCTATGAAGTTAAACGAATAAACAATTATATCACAATAAAGCTGGAAATATTCGCATCACCCCCCCACATATATATATATATATATATATATATATATATATATATATATATATATATATATAAGTCTGATCATGTCAATCTTTATATTCATTTCTTCTGCATATACACCATTCATATATTGGTGTGATATTTTACACTCATACTGAAGTACACACACAGAGACTGGCAAGTTAATACATACACATTAATACATACACATGAATACATACTTATGTACACACTCACGCATACATTCAGAAAATACTAACGAGAGAAAATAAGGAAAAAATTCAAGCAATTAGTAATGAATACACCCACCAAATCTTTAACCCACATCTCATCAGAAACATTTGCCTGTTTCTAATGAGGAAAGAAAGTAAGCAACTTTCTTAAACTTCCCTTTCTCTCCTCTGTCACACACACACACACACACACACACACACACACACACACACACACACACACACACACACACACACACATATATATATATATATATATATATATGGTTGCCTAAGATTATCCAGCAATGATTAACTATTTCCTTATCTTTGAAATAAGCTTAGACAATAAACAATCACTCTTGGCTCTCGTATACAGAGTCAACAAATTGTGTCTAATTTTTACTTTTGCGTTTTTACTTGTCAAGACATGTGGGTGAATTGTGATTTTCAAAAGCATAAATGAAGATCTGGACTATTTCTTTTTTTCTCGTTTGATCTTTGATATAATCACATTTCATTTTTGTCCGTTTTTTTCCTCACCGCTTGTAATTAGTGAAGGAAAATATTAATAGTTCTTGTTTCAGTTTACGCATGTTAATATAACACAAAAACGGATACTGAGTGACGATATAGTTTCTTTTGTTTTTGTCGTTAAATGGCATTAGAAGTGTTTAGTTTATCTAATTTTATTAAAAAAATAAATACTGAACTTGAATGTTTTTCTAAAACGACTCCAAAGATTTTCATTGAGGAAAATTTATTTTTTGTCATTATTTTAGAAGCAATGACATCCCGAATAGGTAACTTTTTTATTTTCTTGTTGTTAACAAGGCTAACATACCTTCTCTTCTGCAGTTGTATCAATCCTCTTTGGTGCCCTGTAATTGTGATCCTTTTCCTTGCTGGTCATACGGCAATGATCAGCATGGTAATAAGGTAAAATGACATATCCATACATGTAAAACACGTACACACAAACACAAAACGTACACAGGCGATACAACATCTACACAAACATACAAAACACGTTAGATTATATACAAATACATAAATGCTCATATAAACACAACACCCGTATATGCAAACAAATACATGTACACACAAGACACTTACACATACGTAAAAGCACATACACATGCCGAGGAGTCTTCTTGGCATAGTGGTTAATGTGCTCGACAGCGATATCTTAGTAAGGGATTTCGAACTCCAGCCGTACGAGTACGCTCACCTTCAAAATATTACTCGTATCCTGCTGTGGATTTGTAGTACCTCTACCTTTCTTCTACAGGTATAGCTTTGTCATTAAACAAAGACGATGACAATTATGACAATGTTTCTGTTGATGCATATAATGTCGGTTGATATCGGATAGTGAAAAGTGATCTTTTTCAAATGTGTTAATTAAAGTTTGATGCTTCCAATGACATTTGGCGATAAAACAAAACCTTATGGATAACTAAATCTCTCCCTTCCTTCACTCTCTCTCTCTCTCCCCACTTCTCTCTTTCTCAATATATATATATATATAGGAAAGTTGTTCAAAAAAATCTAAGTATTTCCGAGTACCAACAAAATTTGATATGCCATTAAACTAAGAAATTGAAACCGAACTGAAACGATCATACTATTATATAAAATGCAAAATATACAAATGCTAGAAGTAATTAATAAAAAAAATCCAAGAACTTACAATAAGTCAAATTGGAAACAATGCATTAAATAAGTAAAAGTGCCCGTAGTGTAATGGTTATCATCGTAGAAATGGACACGGCGACACGAGTTCAAATCCTGGACGAGACTGGTTGCATTCACATTGCACTAATACTCTTAGGAAAGGTATGAATCCAATTATTCTCCCTCCAGCTATGGGTAAATAGTAGGGCAGACTAGGTTCTTCAGCCTTGGTGAGACAATTAGTCTAGGAGAAAGAAAACTCTGAATTCAAACTTGTTAAACTCCGCTTAAAAATTGACCATGTGTCATATCCTGCCCGAGTGGAGGAGTTAGGTAAATATGATTAAATAAGTAAAAAATATTGAACATTTAATAGTTCACACTAGCTCCAACACAACAATTTACATTTAAAATCTCTGAAGAAATAAAAGTCTTTAAAAAACTATAAGTATTTAAAATTTCTCTACAACATTGACAGAAAGAATCTTAACTAATAAAAACAAAGGTTTCATTGCAGCTGAAAGAAAATTCAATATTTTGATTCTCACCTTGAAATTGACTCATGTTAGTTGAAAGTTCTTTGAGAGAAAACTTTGGACAAATTTTCAATAAGTTTGCAACGAATTGAAGAAATTTTGTAAGACAAAAATAAAAAAAAACTGGTAAAAAGAAGCATGCTTAAGAGAAGATATATATATATATATATACGAAGGTCGTTCAAAAAGTTCTAAGTCTCATGTAGACTTTAGATTAGTCGAACACCTTTTAAATGGGCCTCACCTGTACATAAATTAAGAAAAAAAAAATCTGAATTAGTTTTTCTAGTTTTATAAGAAGTGGCAGTGTGTTACCATAACCAAAATGTTCTGCTCTAAATATTCTTTCTTGGTAATGCTAAGAATTTTTAAAAACAAATCTCATATATACATATATATATATATATATATATAGATAGATAGATAGATAGAGAGAGAGAGAGAGAGAGAGAGAGAGAGATAGATAGAGAGAGAGAGAGATTTAGTTATCCATAAATTTTTTTTTCTTTTTGTCTCTAAATATCATTGGAAGCATTTAGCTTTAATTAACACTATTGAAAAAGATCACTTTTCACTATCAAATCTGTCATTATATGCATTGAAAAATTGTCAAAATTGTTATCTTTTTTTTTATTGATTCTAAAAGTGAAGTTGTCAGAACAACATCATTATTAGCATCTGTATCTTTTTATTGTATTCATCATCACCTCTCTCGTTTCTCTTTCTCTTTATAAGCACATGCATATTTTTACAAATTTATATACAGCTCTGTGATATTTCTCTCTCTCTCTCATATACATACATACATACATACCTATGTATGATAAAATCGTTAAAATTAAAATAATATATATATATATATATATATATATATATATATATATATATATATATATATATATATATATTGGTGTGATTTTAATGAAGTTCACTGATCTGATAAAAGATTTGAAAGTCTTAATTACAATGAAATCTGCTGCATGCCTCAAGAAAGTTGATGCAAATATTTGCAGCACTAAAAGTAATTTTATCATAGAAGAAATTAAACATTGTTTATTGTTAGAGCAGAAACGACTATATATATATATATATATATATATATATATATATATATATATATATATATATATATATATATATTAGCTTTCGTTTGTTAACATTTTGTGCTATCGGGTACCAGTGTGCTCAATTCGTTAGCAGAGCTTTGCATTACGTGGGTGACTGCCGTTAATTCCATCGCCAGATTGCTCCAACCCATGGAGATGCTTATATATATATATATATATATATCAGCTAAATCCAGGAATTGTACTGAAGACTATGGGTATGAAATATTCGTATATAGAATATATGAGGGATTTCGTATGAAATGGGAGTGATCAATGGATGACTATCATTTTATATGCCTTCCATGATATATATAAAAAAAACCCTCAGATACAGAACGAATATATCTGAAACGTAAATGAAAAAAAACTCAATCATACTTATCATGCCATTATAAATTTATTTCGACAAGTTTTTTTAATTCCTGCCTCTTTAGATGGTAAATATACTTTTTTGGAGTGAAATCGGAAAATATACTTTACCCTATATTTATATACATATATATATAAAGGATTGGCTGATATTTTTCCTCTTCCTTTTCCTCCCTTTTCCTTTCCTTTTTTCTTTTTCTTTTCCCTTCCCTTTTCCTTTTCTCCTTTCCTGTTTTGTAAGGTAAACTATATTTGCCGGTTTCACTCCTAAAAAAAATATTTGCCATCTGATGAGGCAAAGATAAAAAAACCTTGTAGAAATAAATCTATAATGACGCTATAACTGTGGTTGAGTTTTCTTCCATTTACGTTTCCCATATATATATATATATATATACCCATGGGTTTTGTGGGTAGAGTGTTCGCCAGTGGTCCGGGAGACTTGGGTCCAATACCAGGTCGAGTCATGGCAAAGACTCAAAATGGATTCTTGATGCCGCCTGACTTAATACTCATAAGATATGGATCAAGGATAAAGTGGGGCAATCTAGAGAAAGGAGAAGAACCGTCCCCTATACCTCTGTGTGGTAACAATTGGAAAGGTAGTCTTCAGGCCACCCTCGACAACGGTGGCCAACTTATATATATATATATATATATATATATATATATATAAGGCAGTTTTCTGTGTCTGTATATAAAGAGGGCGCAATAACGGTGAGAGAGCATATGTAAATCCATATTAAGGTAGCTTTGATACTGAGTCACCAAGAGCCGTTGACTCCATGTCTACACTATTTAAACTTAGATTTCTGCCTCTCTCTCATTATACACATATGTGTATATAATAGGTGTGTGTGTCTTTTCTTTTTGTTTTTCACTCTCTCTGTATACGTTTATGGATAGATAGATAGATTGTTTTGTATGTATAGGAAACTTCCGTAAGTCCATAATGATATTTGGGGGTGTCCTCGTAGTGTAATGGTTAAATAGATGGACTGCAGAATCGTAGTACGCGAGTTCGAACTCCAGTCGCGCTATTACTTTAACTTTCGACCAAATACCCTTGGGAAAGGTATGAACCCCCTTATCCTCCTAGCTATGGGTTAAATAGTACCACTACTGTTCTTCTAGGATAATGGCTTTGGCATTAAATAACCTAAAAAGAGTTGATATGCCATTAAACAAAAAGAAAAGAAAAGAAAAGAATAATGATATTTGCTGGAGTGTTTCTCTAAAACTTTAACATTCCGTCCAATTCTATTTCAATTTCCTCATATCTATCTATCTATCTATCTATCAAGAACAGCTGAGACATTTGTTCACTGATTAGTCAGAACACCTGTGTTGAACCCAAAAGTCACGCACCATTGAAGCGCTGCATCTGTTGTATTTTATTTTGTTTTATCTGAAGGAGAAACTCAGCTTCGGCGTGCGTCTGACTTTCCATACACCAAGCACATGCCTTTCTAATAAAAATCAGAACTAGCAACGCAAAAGAGCACTCTCCCCACAAAAAAAAAAACCCAAAACAAAACAAAACAAAAAAAAACCCAGCAACAACAAAGAAATGCAAAACCTTCTTTCCAAACACTTAAACAAAACCTTCGAGTTAGCCCCCCCTTCCACATTGAGAACAGATGATGAACCAACCTATTTACCGTATCAGCTGGTCCCTCAAAAGGACAAGTGCATGCCTCTGAAGGGATGGGGCAGGATGTTTTGGGAAGGAGTGAGTTAAGTATTGCGCGAAGAAATCCTTCTCTTTGTTGATTTTAATATGCCACAATCTTTGATATCGTCCGGTTTTTTTTTTCTGTTTCTACTGCTTGTGTTCTCGACACGGGTCGACCCTGAGATTCCGAAAGAATTTCAATGGAAGGCACATGCCGGTCTGCATGAGTTGTCCAGATTTCTAAGCATAAAAGCGAGACAGAAGAAACATCATTTAACATTTTTTTTCTATTCTAAGAATTACAAATAATCATTTTTATTTATTCTATATGTTTTACGAACTTCAAACTCGTCTATCTCAAGGCCATGTAGATCTATTACAAATTCTCAACAAACTCCTGTAAACATTTAGTTAGCTTAGGTCAATATTGAATAGACCAAAACACATGAAATAAATTAAAGGAAGATTGTACTACTGCAAAATTCCTTGAGAAAACCTTCTATAAGTTCAACAAGAGACAGACATGCGAAAGTTTTTACTCGTTTGAATATATCGATTAAATTTCAAATACATTAAAAATTTCAGTTTGCAGACCAAATGTATTTTATCTTGGTAACGAATTTAAAATGATAGACATAGAATAACATCCAGGGACTGACTTCGGAATCGCATATGGCTTATCATATATGGAGAAAAATCGCACCGACATTTACAGAATAAAATAAAAATAACCAAAGATAATATTGCCGAATAAGAAGATTAAAATAATCCAGTTAGCGGGCAAAATATAGTTTGAAGCCAATATTGTAGCTTCTAATTAGATTAGAACATAAATAATTTTTAAGGTTTAAAAATGTTTGTAATTCTACGAAGAATGACAGTGAAATCTTAAAGGTCATTTGTATTCCTGAATGGTGAGTTCAATTTCTGCGGTGTTTACAGCGGGCATGTTCATCGGCTCAGAGAATTTTTAGATATTCATCATAAGAAACACCAGAAGTAGCCAATAAAGCGATGTGAATAGATGAAATAAAGTGTTCAATCTGAAATTTCTTGAAGGTTACTGGCTACAACAGACATTTGATAATTGTAGGAGAGTATAACGACTGAAACATTCTGATAAAAACTAAAATGATTAGTATTGGATTGTGAGTATATTTTAAGAAATATTAGAAACCCTGTTTACGTTCAATAATGTGGGTCCGAATTATACGTTAATTAGACGAAGGGAAAATTAATCTACGAGAAAAAGTTTGTAATTTTCTGATGTACATTACATCATCATAATATACAAAAAGAAAATGAAATAATACTAAGTTGAAAAATATTTTAAAATTACAAGTATATACATAGAAAATTCTCCTCTGATTTTCATGTTGGACAGAGATCGATAGCGGTTGTTCCTCAAAAATTAAACAACATACTGACTGAATTCAGATATTCAGTATTTTTGTATGTTATAAAGAAAAGTTAATTCACACAAAATCTTTGTCTTCGGTCTTTAATACACCCCCCCCGCTAACATACACTCACATTATTCTATCTTTCTTTAAAAAATGTCTTTTATCTTTTTATGTATTTTTTCGAGCGCGCAGTATGACAGAGCTGATATTATATATAATGTGTTTTATAATATAATCTAAATTACTTTTTTCGGTCTTGCTTAGGACATTCTGCTTCATGTTCTTATTGTTTTCATATGAACTGCAGTTCTGAATTTCTTGTTTTGTCTTCTTCTTGGATATTCTTTTCAAGTTATGCTTACGTCACGTGTCCTTTCCAAGAAAGAAACTGAATTCAGGCTGACGTGACGTAAAAGGAAGAACTCAAGAAAATAACAAATTTAGAACGGCAGCTGATTTAAAAATGACAAAAACCTAAAACAGAAAACAGACTTTCATAAGCTGAAAAAAGTAGATTACATTATATAATATGATAAACCATAATATCTATCTATCTATCTATCTATCTATCTATCTATCTATCTATCTATCTATTCTTTCTTTCTCTCTCCTCTCTATTTGTATGTATGTATGTATGTATGTATGTATGTATGTATGTATCTATCTATCTATCTTCATGCCTAGACAAAAATATAAGACCACCCTCAAAAATGAAGAAAAAGATATTGTTTACAATGTTTAAATTATGAAAATAAGATATATGAAATATAGGGTTAAGAGACATTTTAAATTAAAAATAAGGAGAAATTTCAATTCATTTTTATATGTATATTAGCATTTATGCTAAATTTTAAAATTCATTTTTGACATGAATATAAGACTACTAATAAAAACTAAAGAAAAAAACTTAATTGAAAAAAAATATCATATGTAGTCAATGTAATATAAAAGATATTAAAATTTTAATACTTAAAATACTAAAAACATAAATGGCTAAAGGAAATAAATTATCTGAATTTGAGAAAGGCAAGATTACAGCTCTGAAAAGAGTCGGTAAATCTCGGAGAGAAATTTTGAAGGCCTGAGGACGCTATAAAACCGTTATCTGCAATTATTTGAAAAGTTCAAATAATTATGGAACAAGAAAACCGACTGGCTGGCCAGAAAAATTAACACCACAATTCAAGAGAAGAATTGTTCGTGAAGTAAAACAGAAAACTTCGTCAACATCAAAAATATTGAACTCTCTAGTGAATACTCCTTTCAGTACAAGAACAATTAGAAGGCATTTAAAAAACGAAAAAAATTAAGCATAAGAAAAGAATTCATCGTCCAAGTTTAACTATGAAGCTTAAAGTGAAACGACTAGAATATGCTCGTCAATATCAAACCATGAGTGCCAAAGAATGGCGAAAAGTTGTTTCTCGGACGAAAATAAATTCATTCTTGATGTTCCTGATGGCTTTCAGAAGTACTAGCACGCAAACAATTTTCCAGAAGAGAATTACACAATAAGGCATAATAGAGAAGGATCTCTTATGATCTGGGGGCCTTTCCATCTTCAGAAAAACTTAAACTACAATTTGTCAAAAAGCTGCAGATTATGTGAAGATGCTAAATGATTTATTTTTAGCACAAGAGGATGTCGTCTATGCAGAGAAGAATGGATTTTTCAGCAAGATAATGCTACTATCCACAATGCTTCAATAACAAAGAAGTTCTTGCTTGAACAAAAAATAAGATTTCTTGAACAGACCTTAATCCAATAGAAAATTTGTGAGGATTGATTGTCGTAAATGTCAATGAAGGAGGTCGACAGTACTCATTAATTTCTGAACGCAAAAGCAAAATCTTAGACGCATGGGAAAAATACTTTCGGTTCAACTTCAGAAATTAGTTGATTGTGTACCTAGCTAAATTTTTGAGGTTATCAAAGCTAACGGTGGATTTACAAAATATCAAATAAACAAAAATTCGCCTTTATGTTCTATAGTTCTGTTTATTGGTCTTATATTTATGTCAAAACAAAATTTTAAATTTTAATATACATATAAGAAATGAATTGAAATTTCTTTATATTTTAAATCTAATTGTCTTTATGCCTTATCTTTTATATATCTGATTTCCATAATTTAAAAATTGTAAACAATATCATTTTCTTCATTTTTGAGGGTGGTCTTATATTTTTGTCCAGGGTTGTATATAACCTGCCCATTGACTTTGTGGGTAGAGTATTCATCAATGACCCAGGAGACTGGGGTCCAATCCCAAGTCAAGACATACCAAAGACTTAAAAAATGGTAATTTATACCTCCTTACTTAACACTCAGCATTATAAGGTACGTGGACAGCTATCGATAGGCTATCGATTATATGGAAATCAGACCTGGCCGATAAAATGAAACGCAGTTTCTTCCAGGCAGCGGTCACATCGATACTGCTATATGGATGCACTACATGGACGCTAACAAAACGGCTGGAGAAGAAACTGGATGGCAATTACACAAGAATGCTGCGTGCAATCCTGAACAAGTCCTGGCAGCAACACCCCACAAGACACCAACTGTACGGCCACCTGCCCCCTATCACGAAAACTAGTCAAGTTAGACAAACCAGACATGCAGGACACTGCTGGAGAAGCAGAGATGAACTCATAAGAGATGTACTCTTATGGATCCCCACACATGGCCGCGCAAAAGCAGGGCGACCAGCTCGAACGTACATTAAGCAGCTATGTGAGGATACAGGGTGTTGTCCTGAAGACCTACCTAGGGCGATGAACGATAGGGAGGAGTGGCGAGAGAGGGTCAGGGATATCCGTGCTACCAGCACGATATGATGATGATGATGATCAAGGGTAACGGGAGTAACACTCTCCCCTGCACCTTGGTGTAGTATCTATTGAAAAGGGAGCCTTGAGTTTGCCTTCGACTACGGTCGCCAACTTTACTTATATATATATATATATATATATATATATTAACCAAGAATACCTGACAAGTAAGTTTCACCATGTCATTATAATTGCATGGTTACAAGCTAACTTGATTTTTCTCATGTCCAAAAAAATCCATTCGTATTGGGTGCGAGTATGAATGGTGACATTTTATTTTTTCCCACTTTTCTTAAGGATTTGAAAACAGAGTTAATGATCATAGGAACAAAAATCTGCTGATTGAGTTCAAATCCTGGTCGCGGTTGTTTGTGGTTCTCTTTGTGCTAATGCACTTGGGAAAAGTAGAAATCCAACAGTTCTTCTCTCGATATGAGTAAATATTAAGGAAGACTGTATTCTGTAAATTTGTTAAAGCCAGAAGTCCAAGATTAGGAAACCTCAGAATTCTTATTTGCTTTACTCTTCTGAAAAATTAACCTTTTTAGTATTCTGTTTGCACCGACGGGGTTTAGTAAACGTATTCGTTAGAATCTTTAAAAAAATATCCAAAATATATTCATAAACCATTTAACGTTATTTTTTAACAACATTTATAAATAAATATTCTATATTTGTTGAATGTTCAAATCATACTATACGCTTTATGGTCCCAGATTCCCGGTAGACATGACTTTACTTGAATAACTAAGTAATTTGATTATAAAAAATACCAAAATACAATCGATGACGTCGACAAGTCAGGCTACTAAGCCTTAAAAGTAACTAGCAATGGTTGGGATGAGTAAGTGGGTGACTATTTAGATTACAGCCCACACTTTTAGCAATCTTAGAAACCTTATTAGATAACAACTAACTGATTACGTGAATTATATATATATATATATATATATATATATATATATATATATATATATATATATATATAATGAGTCGTGCAGCTAGCACAGATTTACCTCTCTCTCTCTCTCACACACACACACACACACACACACACACACACACACACACACACACACGCACACAGACACACACACACACTCTCTCTCTCTCTCTCTCTCTCCCGCTCCCTCTTTCGCCATTCGTCCCTATCATCCATCGTTCCCGGCGGGTCTTCAAGTCTACATCCTATGTCCATACGGAGCTGTTGTCGATATGTTCTAGGTCGGTCAACACAGGCTCATTCATGTAAAGGGATCTATAGGAGAACGTCATATGAGCGGATACTTACTTCTATAGCAGTGTCTCGCATACCTTGTTCGTTTTATTTGGATGGTTTTAGAGATAAGAGGTTGGTGGCCGTACAACTGTTGTTTCGTGGGATGTTGCTTCCAGAATTTTTTCAATATAGTTTGTAGCATTCTCGCGTAGTTCCCTTCTAGCTTTTTCTCTCGTCGTAGTCAACAAAGTTACCAACCCGAATAATTTATAGAAGAAGCTATTTGATTTTCTTTTCACGCTAAGGCTCTTGAGAAGAATTTGAATTTATCTCTTTCCTCTCCAGTTATGAGTAAATAGTCTGGTAGACTGGGCTCTTTAACTATGGTATAGCAAACAATATATAATTTTAGATCAGAAATTAAACTACATGCTGATGATGTCAAAATACTTGGTATCAATCTATATATTATATAAAAGCAGAAATAAAACTATCTGCTGATGATCTCAAAGAAAATAAATAGATCTAGATAAATTGTCTTGCTGAAAAGATGTCGGGAAATTAAGATTTAATATAGAAATGTGTAAAGGCCCACATATTGGATCCAAAAATATAAAAATTGAATATAAATCAAGCAACAGGAAAATCTAAAAAGTAAATGAGTAATGTGATGATACATTTTGTCTATTTTATCAAGAACAAATGAAATGATTGGTTGTATGGTTAGAAATTTTCTTTCAAGGGAGGCTAATATTGTTTTAAAAATGTACAAAATCTTAATAAGTCCTTATATGGAATATTGTACTCAGGCCTGGTCTTCAGCGTCTAGACATGACAATTGGAGTGTAATATTAAGATTGGAGGGCATACACAGAAGTGTAACAAAAATAATTAAAAAAATAAAAGATTACAGTCATTGGGAGAGATCAGAGAAATTAGGATTATCGGGAGGGATTAGAGAAATTAGGATTAACTACTTTACTAAAAAGAACAATGAAAGATGATCGAATTGAAAGTTTCAAAATGATTAATGGAATTTCTAATTATAATTGACATTTTCTCAATATTTCTCTACGAACTTGAAATTTACTGTCAAGACAGATTTCAAAAACCAAGTCTACAAAACAATTAGATTTTTTTGCCAACAGAGTAACATATTTTTGGAACAGATTGCCTAATCAGATCAAAAACAACAATAGAGTAGAAAATTTTAAAGATTACATTGAATGATTTCAGAAATAATGCCGAGAAAAAAGAATTTAAGAGGGCATTTTTGTGAAATATCTGGTGAGTTACTTGGCAAAATTTAATCAGTATCTAGATATTGTATAAATAGTTCGTATGTTCTGTGCAAAGATTCTTTAAAAGGTTGATGTGAAAAGATAGAAAAACGGAGATGCTCAAGAAGGCATGAAAAACAAACAATAAAATCCAAGCTATGCAACTGAAATCTCGTCAAAGGGATAAACACCTAGGTAGTTCCCTGGGTAAGATACTCTGGACAGTTCTTAAAATGGACAAGAGAGGGACTCATAAAAGGAATAAAAAGTTGATAATTATGCACCGGGCTTTACATCTAAGAGATGATATAGACAGACTATATGTGTCAAGAAAAGAAGGAGCAAGAAGACAAATACTTTAAAAAGAGCAAAGAAAGATCAATTACTGCAGCTCACAACATTAGTACAGATAGGAAAACAACAAAAATTAAGAAAAAAAATTATACGAAAAATGAATGTATGGATATTTAAAGCGAGAAACTAGCGAGATTACATACCTAAAGACATGAAAAATTGCTACGAAAGGGACAACTCAAGAGAGAAACAAACTCTTTTAATAGCAGCACAAAACAACGCCATAAGGACAAGCTATATTAAAGCATAAATAAATAATCTGCTTCAGAATAGCAAGTGATGGCCGAAATGCAAGGACTTATTTACATCAACTCCATGTGGATACTGGATGTAGACTAGAAGATTGATGGACGATAGGGATGAATGGAGAGAGAGAGAGAGAGAGAGAGAGAGAGAGAGAGAGAGAGAAAGAACTCTATGTTATCGGTACGATTTGATGTGGATTTTGATTAAACATTTTTGCATAGTATTCACTCACACACGCATACAAATATATAAATAACACATTCTATGTGTAGAGATACATTTTCTGCATCATGAAAGAAGAGAAATAGCATAAGTTTACACGCCAACAGATGTTTGTTTCTGTCAGTTTATGTGGAACCCATTTTCTAAAGTTTGCAATTTCTCCTAAAGCTTTTAAACAACGCGCTTATGTCGACTGATTGTACAAGCAATAAAGAATCAAGTGTAATTCAAAGACACACCTAAAATGTTCCTGCCAATAAGGAAAATTTGTGAATCTGAACATTTGCATCAACCTTATAATTATCTCGTCCTGCAAGAGAAGACACAATTTTGTGTGTGTGTGCATGTGTGTGTGTGTGTGTCTGTGAGAGAGAGAGAGAGAGAGAGAGAGCAATGATTTCGTAAGTACATGATATAAAACTGTCTAATTAATACAGCAGAGATCAGAAATGGTTATATAATCTGAGAAAAAGCGTGCCACCACCTCAAGGTATTTGCAGTAAAATAGGGAAACGCCTCTTTCTTTATGGCGGTAAGTAAAATCTAATGCGAGTCAATCTCGAGAATGAAAACTAATATTTCATGATCGACAATGTAATAGACTACAACTCCTCACACACACACACACACACACACACACACACACACACACACACACACAGATATATATATATATATATATATATATATATATATATATATATATAAGTGCAGTGGTGCATTCAGTAAGTTTCCAGATTTTTTTGTACAGGCATTTAAAATTGTCGTAGACTCTTTAAAATTCAGTATATTATTGCTATACATCTTATGAAATCACTAGCCAATTTTTATGATTTCACGTTCAAATGAACAGCTAAAGTAGCAATTGGAATACACCCTACTAAAACTTGATTGTCACAGTTGGTGAATTTCAAAAATGCGATCTGGACGTGAGGATATTTTAGAAGTACTATATGCAATAAAATTCTGTTTTAAACTTGAAAAGTGCCACAGAAACGTATGGAATACTTCAGACTGCTTTTCGAGTATCTTGCATGAATCGAGCATCAGTTTTTAAGTGGCATAAGAGATTCAAGGAAGGAGGGGAGTCTGTGAGGGATGATGAGAGGTGTGAGAGGAGTAAGGAAGTCAGTACACCAGAGTTGATTGGCCAAAGGTTTAGGGTTAGGGTTAATATGTTGAGGTTTTAAGGGAGTTCAGGAAGAGATTCCTAGGGAAGAGGCCAACTCTCTTCAAATCGGGTCAGTGGCATTTCGACCAGGACAATGCACCAGTCCACAACTCCATCCTTGTCACAGACTATTTGACTAAGATGGGCATCAAGACAGTTCCTCAGCCTCCCTATAGTCCAGACCTTTCTTCCTGTGACTTTTGCTTATTCCCTAAGCTCAGAGACTGTTGTTATGAGACAATTGAGGAGATGAAAGAGGCTGTGACGAAGGTCATTGACATGCTGACACAAGAGGACTTCTATGGGGCCTTACAGAAGTTGTTGGAATGGTACAACAAGTGCATTGCAGCCGGAGGAGATTACTTCGAAGGAGACTAGAGTTTCATGTGTGTACTATCAATAAAAGTGCCCATAAGAAAAAAATCTGGAAACTTATTTAATGATCCTCGTATGTGTAAAAGAACTATATCTCATGTACGTGTAATGGTGTTAAATAAAACTTCCTTCTCTGTATAAATATGTATGTCTACATCTGGTTTGAGATGGTTTATTTATTCAATGGCATATAAACCTTCATGGGTTATTTACTAACAAAAGCATCCTTGTCAAAGAACAATAGTAGTACTAATTAACCATAATGGGGGAGCATAAGCGGATTCATACTTTTCCCAAGGGTATTATTTTGAAAGAACAAGAGGAGTTCGAACTCGCTGACTTCGTAGCCGTACTCCAACACGTGAGACGTTACGCTACAAGGATTCCCCTTCTCCATTTAAATACACATAAACATTATCATAAAAAGTAGAATATACGTGTAATTAAACAACATGTGCGCTAATAGGTATTCTTAAAGCTTAACATATTCTGGCCTAAGTTTGCTATGGCAGTAATGTTAGACAAGAGAAACTTTCTAACCAATACACTATTGGACTCTTTTTTTCTCTTTCTCTTTCTTTCTCTCTCTCTCTCTCTCTCTTTCTCTCTCTAAACACACACACACAAATAGGAAGAGAGGAATACTTACACACATTAAAATAACATTATTTTCAAATCCATTCATGTAAATATGTGTATGTATGTGAGCGTGTCCGTTTGCATGCCCGTGCTTGCACCTGTGTGGATGTGCATGTGTGAGAGAGAAAGTGTGTGTGTGTATGTGTGTGTGTGTGTGGTAAAGCATAATAGGTTGCTTAAATTCGCCGGAAGTAATAGGGATTACCTTTCTTTAGTCTTTTCCTGTATTAATACTGAGGTAACTACATTATCTTTCTCGTGGTATGCTGTAAGGAGATGGCGTCTCGAAGACGCCTCATTCGGGCTCTTGCGCCGTTGGCACATGCCAAATACCATGAGTCGTTGAACGCATCCCGAATACCAAGCCTTCTTACAAAATCCTTCTGAATGTATAGACATGTTATGTAAAATTGGTAACAAACAAAAAGAACTTTACCCAGTAGGTATTTTCTTTGATGCAAACAGCTTAATTCATGTGAGCATACACATTTTTCTTTGTGAACGCAGAATATCTCTTAGAGGGTGTTTACATTTTAATATTTGTTATATTACAATTTCTCTCGCTTGAATTGCCTACAATACAGAACTTAATATTATAATAAGTCTAATATATATATATATATATATATATATAATTTTATTTTATTGAATTAATTATGAGGACTATTACAATGCAAAATAATACATATTTGAATCTAATTTCAAAGTAAAAACTTCATCGACAGAGACATTTTAAAAAATAAATGAACACAATGTTGGATGTTCAAATTTTTTGGACGTTGTAAACCTAATGTCTCGTCGGGTGTTAGAAGGGCATGTTGGGTGTTGTAACCATGGTGCCACGTAGGGTGTTTAAATGCCATTTGGAACAGACGTGACTTCAGTTGTTCAAATCAATTTTATTTTATTTAATTTCTATTTCATTTTTTTAATCCTTTTTTCTTTATTTTTTCATATATGGTGGTAGCTTCTTCGCTGGATGATGTTAACATGACGATATACTCATGTTCCAAAACATAGATAGATATATTCAGCATAAGATAGAACATTCAGATAACACTGGGTCCCTATCGCTCCTAAATTTTAGAATACAAATATCACCAACTGGTAAAATTTATACTTGTTTCTATAGAAAATCCACCACTAAAAACCTCTTTGTAAATTTCAAATCAGCACTTCCACTCAGCGCCAAAACAAATTACATTAGAAATGAAATTAAACGAATTCTCAAGAGATATAACAAAGAGAAAGACAAAATTACACACACCACACACTTTATAAAACACCATCAAAAACAATGATTATCCAACATCAATCACACAACATTTAAATAATAAGAAATCACGGAAACAACATAAACCCTCTAACAACTGTTTCCGGAAACTACCACATTACAGTGAAATTATCACCAAATAAATACGTCGGGCTATTTACAAGGAAGGGCTAGATATACAACTGGCTCACTCTGGACACTCACTACGCCAATACCAAATGAAGAAAAATAACAATACTATAACAGCATGCACTCAAATCAACTGCTTATGAGAGATCCAAATATATACCAAAAAACTTACGCTATTCATCGTTTAATTTCCTTAAAATGCTATAATTTTTTTAATATCGGAAATACAATCAGACATCTCCATATCAGAATTAAAAAAATACCTCAACACACGTGCATCCTCATTCTATAAACATTTGATTAAATGCAAAAATAATGATAATAAGTTTTCCATCAAAATAAAAGCAACAGTACGTAATGTTAGTAATCTCAGAATTAAGGAAGCTTTATTAATAGCTAAGTTACGCTCTCAGATTAACCAATAAGTTAGAATTGAATACTGAATGTAACATTAATTAATATGTACGTTTGAAATACATATTTAAGTTTTTAAAAAGTATAAGAAAAGAAAAGGAAAAATAAAAATTAAAAAAAATAAAATGAATAAAATAAAATGAACTTGATTAGGACAACTGAAGTCACGTCTATTCCACATGACGTTTAAACATCCCACGTAGCACCATGGTTACAACACCCAAGATAGCGTTCTGACACCCCATGTGACACCATGATTACTACGTCCCCAAAAATTTTAACATCCAACATCGTGTTCATTTATTTAAAAAAAAGTCTCTGACGATGAAGTTTTTACTTTGAAATTAATTGGACTCAAATAATTATTATTTTGTATTGCAATAGGCCTCTAAATTAATTCAATTGAATAAAATAAAATAATTTGTCCAAAGCTTCTCCCAAATTACAATATATATATGTATATATATATATATATATATATATATATGTGTGTGTGTGTGTGTGTGTGTGTGTGTGTGTGTAAATTTTGTAATGGAATTGGACTGTAGATGAAAAAGGAAGGCTACAGGGACATTAAAAAAGCAGACATATTCTTTCCATTGTGACGCATTATTCTGAAATAGCTATCCTCCTTAGAGGAAACGTCAATCAGATTTTTTATGCTGGCATATATATATATATATATATATATATATATATATATAGGGTGAATGAAGACATCTTTTTAAAAAGCATTTTTTTAAATCAAGAAAGAGCTCAAATCCTCAGCAGAAGAACAACATAAGATCAAAAAGTTATTTTCTCACCTCCTCATATCAATTTCAAAATGTTTTAATGTAATTGAAGGGTTTATTTCATATGACGATTGCATCGTTTTAAATTCGTGATATATTAGTAAAAAAGCCAACAGAAAGAGATGAGATAACAATATATATATATATATATATATATATATATATATATATATATATATATATATAAGTCAGAGTCGCATTGACGCACTCAACAGCACTTCGTGATTGTCAGTTTTCCGTTCATACGATCATCGGATTTCAAGAAACTGACATTCGACAAACACTGTTGGCTCAGCGTTTATGCTGTCCTAATTTACATATTTATGCTTTATTACCGATATTAACCTATATATTCATGAATATAACGAATTATATTTATATATATATAAATATATAGTAAACTTTTTTCTTCTTTCGATGGCTGTGTTTTTATTCTCATCTAAAAAGATTAGCAGCAGTTGTTCCCCGATCGAACTATTTGATCCTAGCCGGTTTCCCATGCGATTCGTACGCTCAGAACATGGTTAGGCATGGCATTGACCCGTCATTAAGTTTGACCGCCTTTACGTCCACCAACTGCTTCCCATGGCTTTAGATAAAAAAAAAAACCCAATCAGCGGTCGTGTCGATACTGCTGTCGGGATGCACTATTTGGATGCTAACAAAACGTATGGAGAAAAAGCTTACTTAAAAATTACTTAAAAATCCTACGAGCAACATTGAACAAATCCTGGAGGCAACACCCCACAAAAAGGCAGCTGTACGGCCACCAACCACCCATCACGAAAACCATCAAAGTTAGACGAACCAGACATTCGGGATACTGCTGGAGAAGTAAGGACGAACTCATTAGCAATATACTCCTGTAGACCCCTTCACATGGACGAGCAAAGGCAGAACAGCCAGCTAGAACCTATATATAACAGCTCTGTGCCGATACAGGATATATAGCCTAGAAGACCTCTCAGGAGCGATGGACGATAGAGACGGGTGGCGAGAGAGGGCCAAGGAAAACCATGCCAGCAGCGCGACATGACAATGATGATGGTGATATATATATATATATATATATATATATATATATATATATATATATATATATATTTATATATTGTCATTCACAGACAGATTGTTTCGTTGTCTCACAACGCTTCAGTGTGGCTGGATACGTAGGACGCTTTAAGCTGGGATCGAAACTTGCCTAACTTTACGCTAGACTTAGTATCTTACTGCTCGTGTGTCAAATGTAGTGGTCAGAAAATGATAACATTTATTTTGAGATCATATTAACAAGTATATACATATATATATATATATATATATATATATATATATATATATACGTATGATAATTCAATATATATTTATATCTATGTATGATAATTCAAAATAGATGAAATAACAAAATCAAGTCAATTGTATTTTGAAAATTAAATTTGACATAATTTAAATAAATCTAGCTGTAACTTAGTGTGTAAGTAAAGTTGGCGACCTCAGTCGAGGGTGACTCAAAGGCTCCCTTTTTAATAGCTTCCACACCGGGGTGTAGGAGAGGGTGCTACCCTAGATTGCTCCACTTTACTCTTGATCCATACCTTATAATGCTGAGGATTAAGCAAGGCGACATCAAGAACTAATTTTTGAGTCTTTGGTATGACTCTACCTGGGATTGAACCCAGGTCTCCTGAACCATTGGCGAAAACACAAACATTATTCAAACAACTACTCTCCATCTATTTTTGTCTCATTCTGTTTTGTTTTAACAGTAAAACAGAAAATATGAATTACAGTGGCTGACTCAAGAGATTAAACTCATGACCATAAACAGAACTTAATCATGTGGGATAAAAGTTTTTTTCAAAGAAATATTCAAATAAAAAAAAAAAGAAATCATGATGTGCAATAACAGGACGGAAACGTTTTGTTGAAAATAAAGGTATTAAAATTATAGAAGGACTCTACCTAATAATAGTTTCTAAATTGTATCAAGTGAAGCTAAACTGAATTGTCAGATAAGTTCAACTAGATTTTTTACAGCAAATCAAGACAGCGGAAATTTGACGTATAGGCTTTATCAGATGCTAACATTGGTTTTTGGTATGTTTTCATTCATTTTAGGTGAAATAATTTATAAAAGGTTGTTTGATTTTCTGTCAAAATATGAGTGAACATCACAAGTCAAAGTAGTTGTGACCCAAGTCTGATTTTACATCCCAAATATATTTTTCCTTTCTGATGTTGTCATATCCAGTTTAGTAAGGTCGTCCCGATGTTGGAATCTCTTAATAAATAACTATTCCCAAGACTATTCTGTTGTAAATTATGGATGCTCAATTTCCTTATTAGAAATATAAACTTCATAAGGATTGGCACACACACACACACACACACACACACACACACACACACACACACACACACACATATATATATATATATATATATTACTACTAAAGCCGTTTTAAATCAGTAAAATACAATGTTTTATGACCCCAAATCAGTAATATCAATGATATTAAACTATAAAAGTAAAACAGAGTGAAATGTTTCAGAGTTTTATGGGGTTGATATTCAGTTGAGTGGAGTTTGGTTTCTTTGTTTAATGGCATATCAACATTCATGGGTCAAGGGAGCATGCATCGACACATTTTAGATTTGATTATATATATATATTTATATATATATATATGTTCTCAGAAGTACACAACTAAAGTTACTAGTTACACGCAAATAGATTGAGGAAAGGAACGAACGAGAAATTCGTGCAGAATACCTGTATTATAATTCTTTCATCTTGCTTCAATTTCCAATAAAAAAAAGTCCGAAATACTTTTTCTTCTTCTTCAAAATAAATAAATAAACAAATAAATGATAAAAGCAAGAAAATAAAATAAAGTTAATGCTACAAAACTAAGACCTTTACAAAGATTTATATATATATATTTATGTATATATATGTAACTGTATATGTGATGTATATCAATGTGTGTGTGTTGGTGTTATATATATATATATATATATATATATATATATATATATATATGTGTGTGTGTGTGTGTGTGTGTGTGTCTGTGTGAAATATAAAAATAATATCAATATGATATATAATATAAATAATACATGAAATTATGTGAGTCTTATGGAATTCTACATTCCACAAGACGCACATAATTGCATGTTGTATCAAATAATTTTACATTTTTTCGAAATGTATGCGCAGGAATGTGAATATACATTTGTATTGACATATATATAATATATTTGTAAGCATATATGCACACTCATGCAGAAACACACACACACACACACACACACACACACACACACACACACACACACACCACATATATATATATATATATATATATATATATATATATATATATATATGCACTTGGCAAGAGTGGCAATATAAAAATAGCGTGTTGTCGGTTACCTGCCAAGATGTAAGAGGATTTTGAAACTTAAATGAACGTAATTTTCAAAGTTCTTAGAGTTATTGAGATCCAGCACTTTGTTCGGAAGTAAGCATATACACATAGATAAATGCTTGAGTTGGAGTAAAGGTGACTTCTTGTTTTCTACAAAGAGAGTATATATATATATATATATATATTGTGGAGTAGAGATTATAAAAATTTAAATATGTACTATTTGACTGTCGACTACGGTTTTCCTTCTCGTCACACTAACGTATCGATTTAACTCTTTGTGTTTTTTTGTAAATTTTCTGCATGAATATCCATCTATTTGTCTGTCTAAGACAGTTTATATTTATCTATTTCAATCTTTGCATATCTATTTCTCGAAAATAGTGGAAATACTTACAAATATAGCTTGGAAATTTCAAATATTGGTGTAACTGCGTGACCTCGTTGGGTTTATATAAAGATCATCATCATCACCATGTCGTGCCACAAGCACGGATATCCCTGACCCTCTCTCGCCACTCCTCCCTATCGCTCATCGTTTCTGGCAGGTCCTCAGGGCTACATCCTGTATCCTCACATAGCTGCTCTTCGAGCTGGCCGTCCTGTTTTTGCTCGGCCATATGTGGGGGTCCGTAGGAGTACATCACTTATGAGCTCGTCCCTGCTTCTCCAGGAGTGTGCTGCATGTCTGGTTTGTCTAACTTTGATTGTTTTCGTGATAGGAGGTAGGCGGCCGTACAGTTGGTGCTTTGTGGGGTGTTGCCTCCAGGACTTGTTCAATATTGCTCGCAGCATTCTTGTGTAATTGCCGTCTAGCCTTTTGTCCAGCCGTTTAGTTAGCGTTCATGTAGTGCATCCATATAGCAGTATCGAGACGACCCCTGCTTGGAAGAAACTGCGTTTCATTTTATCGGTCTACCCCGCAAAAACAATTACCGACGCCGACTCCGCCGATGACATGGCGATTCTGGCAAATACACCCGTCCAAACCGAAACACTACTGCATAGTCTGGAACCAGTCGCCGCAGGCATTGGCCCCCATGTCAATGCACACAAAACTGATTACATGTGCTTTAATCAAACAGGTGACATTTCCACACAAGGCAGAAACTGGTAGACAAGTTTACCTACTTAGGAAGCAGTGTCTCATCAACCGAAATAGACATCGACACGCGGCTAACGAAGGCATGGACAGCTATCTATAAGCTATCGTTCATATGGAAGTCAGACCTGACCGATAAAATGAAATAAAGATAATAAGAGACGAAATTATCTATCAATCTATCTTCTGAAATAGATCGCTTGGAATGGTAATGATAAAATGAACACAACTAATAAACCAAAGAATCCAAACAACTGTCGAAAATGTAATGAATTCTGAAAGTTCTAGACAATATTCTCTAAATTCTTAATAGAATTATAGAAAATATTAATGGAATGAGGTTCTGTCTTTACTATTCGATCTGTGGGAATAACATTCACAAGTGAATAAGAAAATTGACAAGGAAGTCTATGATGTTGGTGATAATATCTCTTTTTCTTTAAGTGCTTCTAAAATTTCTTAATAGAAGAAGATATCTGGATCTACAGAGGACTCCCGTATAGAAAAAATGCGTCCTGGATCAAACTCCGAAACGACGCACGAATTCCAGCAGAGAATGCTGACAATTGAGCCAGGGCGGTTTGATAGAATATTTTGTGTTTTCAGAATGAGTTAACAAATAAACTAAAATAGGAGGGTACACAGTGTGGATTGTACTCTCGTGCAATTATCTACTGGCCAAATTCCCTCGTAAAATTACGTCTTTATTTGTTTTTGTTTTTTTAAGAAACATTTGCCAGCCAGTGAGTAATATTAAATCATGTGGTGGAGTTTGTAAGGTTTGAAGGGACCAATTGATGGAACGGTCAGTTTGATTAGGTCTATTTCATTTCGTGCTCAATAATCCTGTCAAGGACGCTGAGATGAGTAATCTTTATGAAGTCATTTTTTAAAAATCTTACCGAAAACATCCAAGTTTCAGTGCCTCCATCAAAAATTTTCTGTTTGTTATTTGCCAACAAATATATCCTACCACACTTGCCTTAAGCAGATCAAATTCTCCGAAAACCTCTCTCTTTCTCTCTCTTTCTCTCTCTCTCTCTCTATATATATATATACTACTCCCAGCAAAAATTATAGAATTTTCACCCATACAGGATGTTCAGTTTTTTCTATTTAGCAGTAAATCAACTAATAACAGATAAGACACAAAACAGAATATTATTTCTCATAGATTTCTCTGCGTGGAAGAAATTTCCGTATAATCTAAATAATTTAATCTAGTTTGTTGAAAGTATATTTTATAAAGCCAGAATGATCAACTATTAAAATGTTTTTGCAGCTTATTTGTATTTATTTTTATGTACTGCTAAATAAAAAAACAAAGTGAACATTCTCTACGTGTGCTAATCAAATAGATTTTGCCTGAATTAGAAATGTAATATACTCATACATACACACACACACAAACACATACTCACACAAATACACAAATATACAGACCAATACACACACACACACACAAACACACACACACACACACACACACACATATATATATATATATATATATATATATATGGACTGTCACTTTGCAGAAAGAGGACTTCTCGATTCTCTAAGAGTATCTTTGGAAGGTACTCAGCACAACGCATAAAGAACACCTCAAAACTGGATGTATTGGCTAGTTGGAGAACAACGTTGTAAAGTGTTAGGGACTGCCATTTGATATTTAGGATGCTCCCAAGAAAACCTCGATGGAATTTTCCAAGGTTATATATATATATATATGTGTGTGTGTGTGTGTGTGTGCTGCGCGCGTGGGTGTGAGTCTTTCTCTTTCTCTTTCTCTTTCTCTCTTTTTCTGTATTATTTTCGGAAGACTGTGCGCTTGAATCTCTATATATGAGATCACAAGTCGTTTCATTTGTAAATGTGTTCCTCGTGTCAAAATTGAGAGGGATTTGATATTGATATTAGTAATTGTAACTGAAATTACTATTGGTCATTCTCGTTCTTCTGTCGGCGAAGTTTGTTGGTATTTCATTTTTCACCATCCCCGTCTCACCAAGCGAAAATTGCAAGGGTGGCAATTCACTTGCAGGGTCCTGGGAAAATGACTGTTTATGACATCGACATCTATAATCTCATGTCTATTTGACTCCGTAATTCTCTAGCCATTTGCATTCTACCCTATAATACAAATGCTGAATGAAAGAGTATCATAGCAATTGCTTTGCAACCCTATTATCAATTTCCCCAAGATATATATATATATATATATATATATACAAAGAAATGAGGGTGAACTATGTATAATAGAAACATATTCAACATTTATCAATCGGTGAAGATTTTCTTAGCAGCTCTGCTGTTGTTTTTATGTGCTGGTTTTTGTACTAGTCGATAATTCTGCAAATATTTAAGTACCTGTGTGTCTCCATACACACACGTATACAGGCATCGATTTTTATTGGTTTGATTTCTATATTTAATAGCATATCAACACTTATGGCCAAAACCATTCCTGTTGACGAACTGAAGTGATACTATTTTACCCAAAGCTGGGGAAATAAGTGGGTTTATTCCTTTCCAAAAGTATTTAATCAAAAGTGAGCGAATACGCTTACAACTATGTCACAGTTCAGCTCCCTTACTCTACGAGACCCCTCCCAATGATTTTTATGCGTACATGACTATTTAAAAATTTTGTATATAAATGCCTATATAAAAAGTTTTATACATAGATGCCTATATAAATTTTTAACATATAAATGCCTATATAAATATTCTTATGTGTGAATGCTTATATACACATTTCATACACGTATGCCTATGTAGACATAAAGGATGAATATATGGAATAGCGAATATATTTTATCGTTTTCCTTCTTGGTTGAACTGACAACACTTCGAAGCCAACTCGTACGTGATATATATATATATATATATATATATATATATATATATATATATATATATATATATATGTGTGTGTGTGGACCCCCACACATGACCGAGCAAAAGCAGGACGACCAGCACGAACATACATTCAGCAACTATGTGAGGATACGGGATGTAGTCCAGAAGACCTGCCAGAGGCGATGAACAATAGGGAAAAGTGGCGAGAGAGGGTCAGGGATACCCGTCCTACCAGCACGACATGATGATGATATATATATATATATATATATATATATATATATATATATATATATATTCGATCATATGGAAATCAGACCTGACCGATAAAATGAAACACAGTTTCTTCCAAACAGCGGTCGTGTCGATACTGCAGTATGGATGCACTACTTAAACGCTAACAAAACGGTTAGAGAAGAAGCTAGACGGCAATTACACAAGAATGCTACGAGCAATATTGAACAAGTCCTGGTGGCAACACCCCACAAAGCACCAACTATACGGCCACCTACCTCCCATCACGAAAACTATCAAAGTTAGACGTACCAGACATGCAGGACACTGCTGGAGAAGCAGGGACGAGCTCATAAGTGATGTACTCTTATGGACCCCCACATATGGCCGAGCAAAAGCAGGACGACCAGCTCGAACATACATACAGCAGCTCTGTGAGGATACAGGATGTAGCCCTGAAGACCTGCCAGAGGAGATCCTATTTACCCAACCCCTCCGCTCGGGCAGGATATGACACAAGGTCAAATTTTAAGCGGAGTTTAACAGGTTTGAATTCAGAGTTTTCCTTCTCCTAGACTAGTTGCCTAACCAAGGCTGAAGAACCAAGTCTGCCCTACTATTTACCCATAGCTGGAGGGAGATAAGGGGGTTCATACCTTTCCCAAGGGTATTTGCCCGAAAGTGAACGTAATAACGCGACTGGAGTACGAACTCGCGTACTACGATTCCGCAGTCCATCGCTTTAACCAGTCCACCACGAGGACACCCCCTGCCAGAGGAGATGAACGATAGGGAGAAGTGGGGAGAGAGGGTCAGGGATATCCGTGCTAGCGGCATGACATGATGCTGATGATACATATATATATAATATGCAATATCTGGAAAAAAATGGAAATAAATCTGACATTATGAAAATGTAGGGTAAGGAAAAAATAAGGTCCTCACAAAAGTCACAAACTCTTTAAAGGAATTTAATTAATGATAAAATTGACAATACTCGCTACGTATCCAGAGTAAAGGTTTATGAAATTCTATATTTGAATTGTAATAAAAGATATGAGGATGAAACCCCCATTAGGGTTGATAAATGAATTTAAGAGAACCAAAGATTTAAAACATAAATAACGGTTTAATCAAGCACAATTTAGAAACTAATCACAACTTTAATTTTAAAGATTCCCAGATGTTATTTTGCATACATAACCAAAAAAAAAAAAAAAGCAAAAAAAAAAAAAATACACAAAAACAAACAAAAAACAACAAGAAAATAACAACAATAATAACAACAACAAACAAACAAAAAATGCCAGAAAATCGTTGAATCTCGTGTCAATTTAAAACATAATACTATTAAACCCAGACTGGGTTGTTCCATTTGTCTCCAGATTTCGTCATATTGGTGCTGGAAAGTAACGAATTTCCTCCTTCAAAATAATTCGGTTTCATCATTCCTATAAATTCAGAGAGATAGACAGATAAACAGATAGACGAATAGAAAAGAGAGGAAAAGAAAAAGGTTAACACTGATAAAGATGGATAGAATTATCATAGAATGTTTATAATTGGCAGATATGAACTAAATAATATAAATATTAATACACGCACACACACATACACACACATACATATATATATATTATATATAATATAATATATGAGATATGGATATTCTTAAAAATAAATTTTTGAACGCTAATTACATTATACAAATTTGAAACAAAACGCTACGAATGAAAATGGAATGTTTAACAATTTTCTCATTTTTTTCGTTTAAATTAATAACTTACCAGCCCTGATAAAGGCCTAAAAACCGAAACATCGGCAAATATTTTTAAAAAGAAAATCATCCTCTGAAGACATTGTTTTTCATATCCATACCTTTTCCTTTACATGTTATATATATTTATGTGATATATATTACAGTGATGTATATATATATAAAGATATATATATATATATATATATATATATATATATATATATATATATATATATATTTCTTGCTTTTAATGATTATAAGGGAGATGGTAATTCATGTAGATAGTGCAGACTCTGTGAGATCGACAGCTATAAGTTGTCTTCTGTCAACATTCCTTTTGTTGGTTGAATTCTCTTACTTTGACGATGACTTTTTTTTTGTGTGCATTTGGGCGTATGTGAAAGCGCCTAGAATGCCTTTAAGATATGGGTAAACATGCGTCCTGCTAGCAAAGTGACTAGTCAAACAAAAGAAAAAAAACAGATCGTTACTGGAAGCCGCAGTGTCTGAAATCATTATCATATTTACATGATCCCATGGTTTTAACGAAGCAGCACAAACCTTACAAAAAAAAGTATAAACGTTACAAGGTGAACCGTGAAAAGGATCCGTTCCGAAATTTCCATCTCCTTATTGTATTGTCCTCGTGTAGAAAAACATGCTTGTGGTATAGTTTATTGATATACTCTCTTCAGCGTCATACATGGTGTGCCTCTTATGAAAATAATGTACTGATGGAAAGCGCCAATGGAAAATATCAGTTTATGTCTTCCTCTTGATTTTGGTGCGAAGAAAATAAAAACAGTCTCGGTTAGAGTTCGAACCTATTTTGCCGATGTGTTTTTTTTTATATGTGTTTTGAGTTAAACCAATACGTACATTGAAACCACTATTTTAGAAGCACACACACACACACAATTAACTGGAGGATCATTTTTGTTGAACACTGAAAATCTTTTTTAACCATCGTAGAGATTTTGAAGTCAAGTCAAAGTTATTCACTAGCTAGAGAGAATCTGACAATGGGTTTTCGTAGAGTTATTTTCAGCCCAGAAAATGAAAATGACTGGAATTGACGTTTCTCTGATATCTTAACGGAGAAAAGCTGAGAATATTAGGAAAAACTTGCACTGTTCATTTTGCTCATAAAAAAGCAATAGGTTCTGCATTTAATTTAATTTCAGTACATTTTGTGATTTCTGATAACTTTCGATTGAAATACTATGATAGTTTTTCTCAATAATAAGATAAGGAAAATAATAGTGATTTTTACTGTTTGCATTTAAAATCTTATTCATTTAGTGTTTACCATTCTACTAATGCCTCAAGAAAAATCTGAACCTAACAATATATATATATATATATATATATATATATACTCAATTGGAAAAAAAGGAGGAAAAACTACAGACCTACACTGATTCAAATAGCGCTAAAGCTCAGTTAGATTATATACTCAAAAATAGGAAGTGGATAATAATGCTCTTAATGTATAGTCGCATACATATGTAAAATACAGCTTGGCTCACAATATGAGACAAGGTAAAAATTCTCACTGTGCCGTAAAAAAAGGGATGCGCCGGAAGAGATTGACCTATGAACTGCATGATAGTTATTTCCGCTCGATGATGATCACACCTGCAATTCCGAAGACAGCGGATGTGACACATCCCAATGGCCAATAATCGAAAGAAAGCGCGCAGGTGTGCTCGGCTGATAATATGGGACAAGGTGAAGGTCCCACTTCAATGATGAACCGGAAGAGAGTGACCTGTGAACTGCATGACAGTTATTTCCGCTCGAAGACGATCACACAGGCCATTCCAAATGAGCAGAAGTAACGCATCCCAATCGCCTGAGATCGGAAAAATTGCAGAGGCGTAGAGGCGTGTCTTTATCTCTGCGTGGGAGTTTGAAGGTAATATAAGGCCGACGAATTGAACAGAAGAAGACAGAGAAAAAAAGATCCTGCTGTTCACGAAACCTCTCTCGTCGTCACGCTGTGTGCGTTGTCTCGGCCATCGTCTCCTGACATCGAAAAGTTCAAGCCTCATCGACGAACGATCCTAATTCCTCTCCTGACTGCTCCTACTTCACACAAGCGTCCGTCGAGAAAATAAATATATATTGTAATATACAAATTCCGTATTGTCGTTTGTTTGATCAGAGGGCGGAACGTAACACATATACATATACAAATATAAGCAGAAACATAATCAAACATAATATACGAACTTCAATGAACGAACGAACACACTTCTTTATAAAAATATACCTCTCACACTTTATTCTTGAAAGGGTTGATGTTGGTTGTGTGTGAGATATGAGCTGGAGACGGGGATAGACTGCTATATATTGACCCAGCAGTACTTCTTTCTCATCTTGGCTGGGTTACTCAACCGTGGGTCACTGAGGGCCCAAAGCCCTCTGTCTGCCACTGGCTCTCAATTCGGCATCTTGTCTCCAACTGGCTCGAACCGCCTCGGGCACCTGGTTATATAATTGTCTCACGTTCACCTGCTTCTGCTGTTCTTCCGCTTATTTACACAGGTGCATCTCTTGATTGACGGCTCGGTCGAGGGTCAATATGTTACACTCTGAACTGTGGGGCATTACACCTATTTTGATGGAGTATCTTCCAATCAAGGATCGTCTTGACAAAGATACGCTTGAGTGTAGGCAAAAATAAGAAACAAACTGTCAAAACCACAAGTTACGGCTTGTCCTCACTAACCAATAGAAATATAAGCAAAAATATGTACGATATCCAGTTCTCATCCGGAGATATGTGAAAGATACTCCGAATGACGAATCAAATATGAAAACTTCGTCAAAGCCAATATGAAAGCAGCGGCAGAGTGCATACCAACCAAACCAAGTGTCAAATATAGAGTTTCATAAAAGTCACCAGTAATTAGGAAGAAACGAGATAATTTAAAAAAACGTCTTAATGCAATAAAAGAAACTTAACAAATACCAATGCACAGAAACTTTGGAAAACTCAGAAAGCACTAAACAAAACATACAAAAAAGAAAAATTAGAATATATTCAACGTCAAATCGATTAAACTAGAAGTTCATTAGAATAATGACAATGACGATTGGCTTGGTACACAGCAAATGAAGTGATAAGGAGCAGTACTTCGAGGGCAAAACTAAAAGTTGCCTGCCAAGAAGAAGGACATCAGAAGTGGAAAGAACATTTCAAGGATCTGCTGAGAAAATCTCCTGAAATCATAGACAAACATCTCCAAAAACATATTAATGGTTACGCAGACGTCAAACTAGGAGAGTTTACGGAGGCAGAACTTGACGCTGTATTGTAAAAAAAAAACCTTGAGAAGCTGCAAGCTCGGATGAAGATTGGAAAATAAGAAAATTTAACGACATACTTCTTCGATTAATGGACGAGGTCTAAAAACAAATAATAATTGAGAAAAGGACGAAAATTTGCAATAGTTCCTTTCCCCAAAAAAAAGGTGACATTGGAATCATTAAGAACTACAGAGGCATAGCACTTAATGCAATAAATACTCAGGTTTATAATTCCCTGCTTCTCAATTGTATCCGATTTGAAATCGAGAAAATTCTTAGAAAAATATCATAACAGTTTCTAAAGGAATTACTCCACAACGTCACATATTCTGACCATCCGTCGAATCATCGGAGTTTTACAAGCAAAGAATCTCGAGGAAACACTGCTGTTTGTACATTTTTTCTTTCCAAAGCATTCGATTTTATACACGGAAGAAAGATGAAACAAATATTATTTGCATATGATCTTTCCAAGGAAACTGTTACAACTATAATAATACTTGACAAAAATAGGAAAGTAATGGTTTGCTCATCTGGTGGAGACACATTTCTTTTGTATAATCGCTAGAGACTTGAAAAGAGATACATTAGCACCATATTTGTTTATACAGTGCCAAAACAACGTTCTTCGAACGTCAATAGATCTAATAAAAGAAAATGGTTTCACATTAAAAAGCCAGAAACAGACGATATCCTGTAGAAATTATGACATATGCAGATTATACAGATGACCTAGCACTTCTTGCAAGTTCACCAGCCAATAGGAATTACTATTACATAGCACAGAGCAAACAGAAGGAAGCATTAGCTTTAACGTGAATGCAAATAAAAGAGAGTATATATGTTTTAAACAAAAAGAAGCCATCTCCACTCTGAGAGACAGGAGTTTAAAATTAGTGGACCAGTTCACAAAGTTTGGCAGCAACATCTTATCTACAGAAAGGGATGTCAACATACGCCAAGCGAAGGCACGAAATGCTGTTGACAGGTTATCGATCAAATGGAAATCTGATCTATCCGATAAATAAAACGGGATTTCTTCCAAAGTAAAGCTGTCTTCATACTAATATATGGATGCACCAAATTTCACAGACCACTCAAGTAAGACTGCTGGAGAAACAAGGACGAAACCCGTAAACAATGGTTCTCTTATGGACTCCTTCAAATAGACGTGCCAATGTTGATTGACCAAAAAAGACATTAGCTGTGTGGACACAAAATGCTGCCGAGAAGATATGTCAAGAGGATAGATGATAGGGATGGCTGGCTGGTGGGTGTGGGAGAACTCCGTGCTGTCAGCACGACTGGATGATATATATATATCATCATTATTATCATTTCGTGCCACCAGCACGGATATTACTGACCCTCTCTCGCTACTTCTCCTTATCGTTCATCGCCTCTGGCAGGTCTTCAGCTGCTGTATGTATGTTCGAGCAGGTCGTCCTACTTTTGCTCGGCCATATGTGGGGGTCTATAGGAGTACATCACTTATGAGCTCGTCCCTGCTTCTCCAGCAGTGTCCAGCATGTCTGGTTCGTCTAACTTTGATAGTTTTCATGATGGGAGGTAGGTGGCCGTATAGTCTAGCTTTTTCTCCAGCCGTTTTGTTAGCGTCCATGTAGTGCATCCTTATAGAATTATTGATACGACCGCTGCTTGGAAGAAACTGCGTTTCATTTTTTCGGTCAGGTCTGACTTCCATATGATCAATAACTTATTGATAGCTGTCCATGCCTTCGTTAGCCGCGTGTCGATGTCTTTTTCGGTTGATGATATATATATATATATATGAAGTGGCGGTCTTTAATGGTTAACATTGTAGATCCGAGTTCAAATGTTGGACGGAGCTGTTTGTTTTCACAGTGCACTAACACCCATGAGAAAGTATCTTCTCTTCAGCTATGGGTAAAATGTAGGCAAGACTGTGCACTCTGCCTTTGGTTCGGCAACCAGTATAAGAGAAGGAAAAGTCCCGTTAAACTTCACTTTAAAAAATTGACCTTGTGTCATATTCTGTTCGTTCGGAAGGGTTATATATATATATATATATATATAATTTTGTTTTGTTTTGTTTTTTAATTTAAGAATTGAACACACACACACACACACACACATGTATATATATATATATATATATATATATATATATATATATATATATATATATATATATGTGTGTGTGTGTGTGTGTGTGTGTTCAATTCTCAAATTAAAAAAAAACAAAAAGAATTATTTCCGATTCTTCTAAAATCTTGTTCAGAATCAATTAAGGGGATCCAGAAGACGGACTTAAACGGGTATTCTGAATTTTTGTCAAAACATTTATTTAGGGCCTCTTTATGTCAAAATCCTTAACACCTAGGGCAAATAATATAAGTGATTTCGTTCTTGTCTATATACTTATGAAGGATACCCAAGAAAAAGTAGTGTTTTAAGCAATTTGTGAAATATCTTAACACGTATGGCTAAATTTTCAGATTAAAAAGAAAACACAGAACACATTCAAATGGGGGTTAAATGCTTTTTCCTCTATGACTTGTGAAAGTAAAATATTTGTGAGAGAAAATGTTTGGTTGAAAGGCCTGCAAACCAGTACATTTTAAGCAATAACTATCGGGGTCATTCTTTCTTGGTATTCGGTGATGAACAAAACACAAGAAGAAATGATTTCATGCCTTTCACAAAACAGGAAATAAGCAGATCGAATCGAAGTTTAGACGCTCTTGAACTTTACGGGTACCATTTTCTTTGCTGGTCGTCATGTGGTCACTTTGGATAAAAGCCTAAAATCGTGAAGATTGGATGGAGATATTAAATTATCTGAACAATCACACATATGTATATATGTATATCTGTGTAGTCTATTAATTCATATTAATCTATATTAATTAAATGAGTCACCTGTTTGTGTGCTTGTATCACGTTCACGTTAAATTGACAAGTCTTGTTGATGTCATTTTTTGTTGCACGAAACCTCAAATAACCTTTATTTATGACGTAGGCTATGTGAGACTGAAGTCATTCAAGGTTAAACAAAGGTCATTTGAGGTCCAACAAATAAAAATCTCCGATTCAAAACACTAGAAACAAATAATGTTTATATCAGCATTTCCTCCATTTGTTGTTTTTATGATTGATATATGAATTTATTTCAACATGATTCATTTTCATTAAAGTTTTGGATTTTTCGTTAAAGTGACAACCGACTAAGATATTTTCAGGCTTTTATAAAATTCAATTTTACCCAATAAGTTCTTTGTGTCTTTGGCATGAAGAAAGTTTAGAGAAACTTCTGATTTAAAAATTATTCGAGTAAACTCCATAAAAGGTCATTCGTGGGTGGGTAAAATGATTAAAGCGATGGACTCCGGAATCGTTGTAAGCGAGTTCGAACTCCAGTCGCACTATTACGTTCACTTTCGGACAAATACCCTTGGGAAAGGTATGAACCCCCTTACCCTCCCAGCTATGGGTTAAATAGTACCAGTACTGTTCTTCTAGAAGGATGGATTTGGCATTAAATAACCTACAAAGGTTGATGTGCCATTAAACCAAGAAAGTGAACCGAGGGTCATTCAGTAAATGCAGTGATTTTTTTAAAAAGCAAAACATTTATTTTCATTATTTTATTTCTAAAATGCAAACTCTGTTTTATTTTGCATAGGTTTATTGAAATGATTATTTCGATCTCGTAAAAAATATTTGTTTTGAGGCAAATCAGAATATTACCTGCTTGAACAGAGGTCTGTTTTCAAATATTTGGTGTCTGTGAAGTACAAACCATGTGAAATTTACACACGAATGAGTAATGTGTACGGAGAAGCATAATGTAGTAAAAAAATGTTTGCAAATGGACTAAGTTGTTAATAACGGTTGAAATACTTTTCAACGTGAAGACAGGTCAGACAGCACATCTGAAATGGTGGATTCATTTTCCTTAGCAGAAGAGTTAAAATTGATGATATTTCTGAACAATTGGAAATTTCTTTAGGTTCTGCACACATAATTGTGTATGATTACCTTGCCTTTCACCAGGATAATCGAAGGCCTCATACTGTTGTAAAAATAATGGAAACTACTTGTCGGTTTGGTGGGGAACATCTGCCACATCTTCCGTAAGATTTGTCCTTTTCTGATTTCTACCCTCTTAAAGAACTTTGCATAAAAAGTATTTATAACTATGATGAAGTGAAGATCACCGTGAGCGAATAGGTAAAACCTCACTCCAAAAATTTCAATGCTGAAAGAAATAAAAACTTATTTTTTGATAGGAAAAATATGCTGTAAATAACGGAGATTATATTGACAAATAAAGCATTTTGCCAGTGTGAACTGTGAGTCGTTGTATTGCGAAATTCACCTTATTTATTGAATTTCCCTTGTATTTGTCTGAAAATTTATTTTACACTTAGTAAATTTATTTTATAATTTTTATGAGAACATTTTCTGTTAAAAATATCTTGATTTTAAAATTATTCGGAAAATCGATTAAATATTGGATATTAATAAAATCTTTGCTACGAATTTAATAAAAGACAAAATTATTTTGCAGACATTTCCATTCCAAATATATTTTTGCTGTTACACACTCTTCATAAAAAAAAATTGTTTAAAATTTCCTGCTTGGTTAAAGACAAAATAATTGTGCTTTACATGGGAAGGTGTGTTCGTATAATAGCCACATAAATACGTTCCTCGTTTCAGTAGCGTTGAAAGAAATATATAATATTATTTACCATATTGTCATATTTGTTGTTATTTTCACTGTCAGCACACACACACACACACACACACACACACACACACACACACACACACACACACACACACACATATATATATATATATATATAACTATGGATAAAATTTAATCATGATTTAAATTTCAACTTTCAAAGAGTTTTGAATCAGTAAAATCTTTTCAGTACTCTGAAAAACAATACAGAGTAATATAACAATATTCATGAACAGAATAGGACAGTAATAAAAACAATAAAAACTAATGGCTCTAAGGTTCACGATGCCAATTCCCATGTGAACTGGTATTCCACACACACACACACACACATGCACACGCACACACACACACACACACATATATATATATATATATGTGTGTGTGTGTGTGTGTGTGTGTGTGTGTGTGTGCGTGTGTGTGTGTGTGTGTTTGTGTTCGTATGTGTGTTGTAAGTTAGAATACATATTTGTCTAAGTTAATATAGTATAGAAAGCGTCAACAGCACTTGGAGAGTACTAATATCTTGCTTATGCGATAATCAGACCAGATCTGAAGATCACATCTGCGAGAAACCTACAGTTACTAAGCGTCGTTGATTGTCTGTCTTCGCTACCCTAACTTGGATATATCTGTTATATCTATTAGATATCTGTTATGTCTGTTATATATATATATATATATATATATATATATATATATATATATATATGTATATATTCTATCATCAATATTCAGCATTATTTATAAATATAGCAAACTATATTATTAATTCTAATTTATATATATGTACATATATACGTATGTATATGTATATTTGATGTGTGTGTACGCGTGCGCACTTGTGCACGTGGAATACCACGTGTATGTGCCTCAAGCAATTAGAACAGAATTTTCAGGATAGGCCATATATTACAAAAATTTACTTATTTTGACACAAGTCAGAGGTATGTGCATTCAGTCAGAATCGCACTCACTATCAATCGTAGTATGCTAGACTTGCTCAGTAACATTTACAACGCGTGAGGCGCCCAGTGCCATATCTAAAGTCCCAGAAATATGCATATTTCCGACTGTTATTTGTCCAAATATTGATTTCTATTTAAACGAACCCATCCGGATGGATACGACAGGGTGTGTAATAGCGAGTTAGGTGGAGGAAATTGGGGGAGGCTGAAGGCGGAACCTTGGAATCGACTGACGTAAGACTCGCTACAATGCCAACATATGCTGCCTCCTTTTTAAGAAGCACAGCGGCAAACCATTCGCACATGTCAATGTCACTTTTTTCAAATATCATGCCAATCTGTCAGGCACAGCAGATGCTCTTAATTCAATATCATATTTATTTATTAGGCAACAAGAAACGTTATAAACTTTTATAAACACAGACAGAAATATACATGCAAACATATAAATAGATAAATAGAGAAAAAGAGCAAAAACCGAATGAATATCTATCTATCTATCTATCTATCCTTTTGTTCATGTCTATCTTTGTATGTTTATATTCATTTTTATATGGGTATCCTTGTTAATATTTTCATCCCCAATTCTCGCTACCATTATCCCCCCCCGCACACACTCACTCACAAGCACTTATGCGATCTTACACGCGCTCATACACACATATGATGCATATATATATATAGATTGATAGATAGATTGAGAGAGAGAGAGAGAGAGAGAGAGAGAGAGAGAGAAAGGTGAAATGCATTTGTAAGTACACTGCACCCACAGTGATATATATATATATATATATATATATATATATATATATATATATATTCTTAAATGATCCAAGGAGGAAATCCAAGGGGTAGGAGTATCCAATGTGAGTGCTCAATACAAACGGTTATGGATGTATAATTAATTTGGGATTAATGATACTTCTTGATATCATTATAAATTTATTTCAGGCTCTCAAAGGTTCTTATAAGTTTAACTTACAAGTTTATATATATATATATATGTATATATATATATATGTGTGTGTGTGTGTGTGTGTATCTCATCATCATCATGTCGTGCCGCTAGCATGGATATTCTTGACCCTTTCTCGCTACTCCTCCCTATCGTTCATCACTTCTGGTAGGTCTTCAGGCTACATCCCGTTTCCTCACATAGCTGCTGTATGTAGGTTCGCGCTGGTCGTCCTGCGTTTGCTCGGCCACATGAGGGGGTCCATCAGAGAAGATCACTTATTAGCTCGTCCCTGCTTCTCCAACAATGTCCTGCATGACTGATCCGTCTAACTTGGATAGTTTTCGTGATGGGAGGTAGGTGGCCGTACAGTTGGTACTTTGTGGGGTGTTGCCTCCAGGACTTGTTCAAAATTGTTCGCAGCCGAGTTCTTGTGTAGTTGCCATCAAGAAGTAGGGACGAGCTCATAAGTGATGTACTCCTTTGGACCCCTTCCCATGGTCGAGAAAAAGCAGGATGACCAGCTCGAACCTACATACAGCAACTCTGGGAGGATACGGGATGAAGCGTTGAGGACCTGCCGGTGGTGATGAACGATAGGGAGGTGTCGCGCGAGAGGATCAGGTATATTCGTGCTGATGGTACTACAAGATGATTATATATATATATATATATATATATATATATATATATACACGCACACAAACATACACACACACACACACACATATATATATATATATATATATATATATACATATATATATACATATGTACACACACACACACACACACGCATATATATATATATATATATATATATATATATATATAATTTTTTTGTTGTGGGTCTAAAGAGAGAAAGAAACATTTTAAAATAAGTAAATGAGATTTGTATTTTTTTAGGATTTATTTATTTATTTTGTTCTTACATACGTGTATGTTTCTAGCTTGTTGCTTTTGTCAAAGAATATGTATGGCATAAGGCCTTGTTAATGAGGTACTCAGTGGGACTTGAACTCATTCGTATTCTCCAACGTTAGCAACAAGCTGGAAACATACATGTATGTAAGAACGAAATGAATAAATGAATCTTAAAATTATCTATATGTGTGGACCTGTTCATTTTAAAATATTCTTTCTCTTTTTGGACCAACAATAAAATTTTTTAATATATATATATATATATATATATATATATATATATATATATATATATATATATATATATGACCAGGTAACGTATTCACCAATGGCTCGAGAGACCGGGGTTCAATCCCAGGTCGAGTCATACCAAAGACTCAAAAAATTGTACTAGATACCTACTTGGTTAATACTCAATATTATAAGGTACATATCAAGGGTAAAGTGGAGCTATCCAGAGAACGAAGTAGCAGCCTCCTCTAAACCTCGGTGTTGTAGCGATTGAAAAGGGAGCCTTCGGGTTGCTTTCGACTACGGTCGGCTATCTTACCTACTTATATATATATATATATATATATATATATATATATATATATATATATATATACATATATACATATATATATATATATATATATATTCGTTTTTGTGTGTATGTGTGTGTATCAAATTTTGAATAGCATCGACGCTGTGTCAACGTCAGTTTCTCGTCATTGAAATTAGATGTAGATATAGTATATATATATATATATATATATATATATATATATATATATATATATATTAGTTTTGACAGAACGTTTTGTTTATTTGTTGGGTATCATGTGTCTGTTGTTTGATAGTATAAATCATTTTAATATTCTGATATTTCCTCTTTAAGCTTGGTAATATTTGAATTCATGATAAATAATGTTTTAACTGATGTGATCCAATGTAACTGAGTGTAGATGAGACTAATTTTATGCCGAGGTTGATTTAAGAATTCATCAGCTTCAGAAACTGCGAGGAATATTTGCACTGTTTGCGGAAATAAAGTCTTAAGTGTCAGGAAATGTCAGCGATGATTTACTGAGTTTTAGTGGTGTCCTTTGTGGATGACCGACTTTGATTAACCATCAAGTTCTTCAAACCTTAATTGAAGGAAATCATATACAGTATGAAAAATGACAGTTCAATACGCAAAGGTCATAACGAACCTTCATGGATCTGGTAAAGTGTCACAATTTGACCAATAATTGACACATGAACTTCAATTTTAAAACAAAACAAAAACAGGAATTAAACAAATAAATAAAAAACACACTAATAAATCATTTTTGAAAGAAGAACGTGATAAGTGCTTATTCAGTGAAACAGACAATGGTTACGCTCCAAGATAAAGTTTGTGAGTATACCAAAAGTAAAATGAGGTCTTTAGAAAGTAAAGTTCTGTGGTAACTGGGATATAAAGGACATCATTTGTTATAAAATACCGAATTGTTATAAAGCGGTAAATTCTGAGATATTGTCATCAACTGGAACTATTGCGGCGCCTTTTATTGAAAAATTAGCTTTATTGACTAGTCGGGAAAGTGTATCCCTTTTGTATTGCAGCGTAAAAGAATATATTTCAAAACCTACATAGGAAAAGATTTTCACTCTAAATATAATCGTTTGCTTTCCTCCATCTTGTCATTTTGACCTTGTGCTATCGGAATATCACCGTTTAAGATCTTTACAATTTTTCTTCTATGGGAAACGGTTCATGAATTCCGAAAAGGTTAAAATGGCATAGAGAGGTATTTTTGCCTGACAACTAAAGAAATTTATGCCGGTGGCCATAATAACTTATGTAATCGAAAAGGATAGAAACGTATATTTTGAGTGAATTTGTATTTGATCATTAAATATAAGTTAATTATATGCCACTGTCATAAGTTGATCATATGTAGCGTAGCGTAATATGGCAATCGGTCTAGAAGAAGGTCAACTTTGTATTTAAAGCGCTGCCAAAATATCATAGGTCAACGAAGAAGACTAAGACACTTTCTCTCAATATCTTATTCTCAGGGTCATTCAGTGGACTAAGGAAAATGGCGAAAACAGTGACGAGCATCAAATTAGAATCAGATTCATACTAATAACGGTTCGAGAAACAAACTTGCGAAATAATGATACACAATATGTCACTTTAATTGACATTTTCTAAGCTTATCTTAGTTAAAAACAATGTGTCGCTGATCCAATTAGAATCAAACTTAGAACAGTAAAAGTATCTGAATAAGTGAAGCAACAAGACTTTCCTTCCAACCAAATATCTCTCTGCTCACCAATCATAATTCATTTTCAACAAAATGACTGAAAACGATGGATATATCTTCATTTGAAACTGCCGACAAGCTAGGTAATTGAATGCCTTTCAGCCCAACTGTTTAATCAAACCGTACTAAAATTTCATATCGATGCTATCTGTTCAGTTGTAGAAATCTTAACACGATACGTCTTGTTAACCATGTGCCTGGATGACTAACGTAAAAGAAAGAGGTTTAGTGAGACATGCATATTGTTGCAGATTGTATTTTTATGGCTGGAGGTTAAGTCATAAGAATTATCTTCAAATTTTCGGCACTTTTCTCCATATTTTGGAGATCGCACATAGGCCGTGGACCAGCCAGCCTCTATAAGTTTCCTGAAATACTGTGTTTTTGGCTTAGTTGTAAATATGGCAATAAATCTGGTAATCACCCTGATATTCACCTACACAGAAAACACGATTCTTTCCCAGATTTACTATGAGTTCGCATATCTGGATGTCAAGTTCGATAAAAAATTGGTTTGGTGATGATGAAACTATTTTTGAAGATCATAATTTATCTTGTCACAGAGCAAAGAAGATTTAAGGCTTTTCTTCTGGAAAAGCATATAAAATCAATGACATGGTCAACGAACAGTCCGGATTTAAGTCTGATTGAAAGTTTATGGTGGGAACTTGAAAAAAAAAGTTCAAGAGAAGGTTCCATCCGATAAAGAAGATCTATTAACAGCCATTCGAAAAAGTTGGAACCACTTTCATAAAGAATATTTCTTTGAATTGCTAAAATCCATTCCTAAAAGAATTAAGAGGCAAGTAAGGATCAGTTCTATTTCTTTGGGTCAATGAATTCCTCAATCTTTTCCTCAACATTGATTTATTCCATATTTTCCTTTCCAGAGTTCTGGAGAAATTCTACTATTAGTTTAAATTATTTAATCTTCTTTGTGTTTGGAATATTTCATGAAGCTGAATTGTTCAGCTAATTAAATAAAAATGTTTTGCCTCTGACTTGTAATTAGTTCGACTATAAGACTTGAGTAAATATCTAGGCGTGCTAATTCCACACTTTTTACCATGAGTAAATTAAGTAAAGTTGGCGACCATAGTCGAGGGTGACCCGAAGGCTCCCTTTTCGATAGCTACTACACCAAGGTGTAGGGGAGGGCTCTACTCCTTTCCCTGGATTGTTCCACTCTATCCTTGATCCCGACCTTATATTGCTGAGTGTTAAGCAAAATCCACCCGATGAAAACTTCTTTTTTCTTGCTAACATTAAGTCTGGTCTTCTCGCCGAGATTAGTTGATTCGTTTTTATCTCAAAATCCTATGAATTTTTTTCTCAAAATCCTGTGAATGTTATCCTCAAAATCCTATGAATTTTTTTCTCAAAATCCTGTGAATTTTATGGGTCTGAGTTCCCCCGATGTCAATTTTCAGAAATTGTCCATTTTCAAGAATGGTCTTTTTCAAAAATGGTCCAGGAGTATCTCAAAATGGGAATTGTCCAAGTGTTTATTTCTGAGATGATATTTCTGCAGCAGAACTTGGTTTTCGCGTTCTTCTGTGGTATTATCTTTCTAGACTTTTTATTCATCTCCGCTTGCTTGATGAATCCTGGACAGCAAAGGAGACTTGCTGTCACTCAAACTCCAGTAGAAGAATACCAACGAACGCGGATCTGAAAAGCTATTATTATTATTATTATTATTATTATTATTACTATTATTATTATTATTATTATTATGATAGTTCTGGCGAGTGTTTCACACCAGCATTTGCTGGTGGTCTTTCACTTCTCCTCACGTCCCAAAGACACTTTTGAGTATTCTGGCCGATCTCAACAATGCTCTTGTCTCGATAGTCTATTATAATTATTATTATTGTTAATATTGATATTATTATTATTATTATTATTATTATTATTATTATTAATGCTAATGTTCTCTTCTTTTCACTTCGATTTCCTCTTTTTCATTTCACCCAGATCATCAGTGTGAATGCTTTTAAATAAAACGTCATCTTTATGCTTAACAACATCAATATCGTTGTCAGGTTGTTAAAAGAATTCATTATCGCCTCAATTAATGGTTTGTTTTTTTTTCCTCAAATTGATTGAAAACTTTCATCAACGCTCATGAATACGTGTTATGAAGTTTAAGAAAGTTAGTTGAACGTATTCGATGGAAAACATTTAAATTGCATGTTCTCCACCAGATGGCGCTTTCAGCTACGATAAAAATACTGCTGCTTCCTACGCAACGCCAAAAGGCAAATGCCGAAAGAATTGTTTATTTAAATTGCTTCTGCCACACTGAGGCACAGCGAATAATGACTCTTCAGTAAATTACTTGCCTATCAACCATTCCCTCGAAATAATTGTTTGTCTCTCTGTCTGTCTCTCTCTTCCAATCTATCTATCTATCTATCTATCTACGAATTAGACAAGAGGCTATCATACATGTACATACCCACATATGCGCACTCAAACACAAACATGCCCATAGATATGTAAGCCTCTACATTGGTGACAGTGTGTCTAACTGCAATCCGGATAATATGTGTTATATAATAGATTAGTGAGATCTGTTATTGACCTGTAGTGTCGCATTCAAATCAAGTCATGGGCCATTAAACATGTGAAAAAACACTGTAAGTCAATCTGTATGATTGAAACCAATCAAGTGAGCAAAGAAGTCAGAAATAAGTTTGTCTGTAAATTAGAAGTGTTCGAATTGAGCGGTTGGATATTTTATCTCTACTCAATGATTCCCCGTCGGCTGCAACGGGTGTTGCAACAAATGTGGGGTCAACGTAATAAATAAATCATGTGCACATGAAAATGTAGTCACTTTGCTAATCTTCATTGTAGCAGAGTAGAACTTTGAATAACTGGAGATGACAACAGAAGGCAACAAATAAGAACAAAGGTAGTGGCACAAAAGAGGCAACACGAAGCGACAAATAGGACGACTATGTGTTGGTAAAAATGAATTTTAAACTTAAGTTTTAAATATCTTTTGTTCAATATTAGGAAAATCTTAAAAGTGTCAATGAAGTTTACTCAGCTTTTTATTAATTTTGTGTGAATCTTATATATACTTTTAGAGTAAATCATGGTGGAATATCAAATTCACATTTCCCACAGTTGTATGTTCAATCAAGAGAAAATGTGCAACAGATATTAGGAAAAGGTTGCTGGAATTTTTGGTAGATGCTGGAACGTGACGAAAATGATTTATATTAAAAAAAAAAAAAAGAAAAAAAAAGAGAGAAAAAAAGTGAAATGGAAAACTTTTGAGTTCAGTGAAAAAAACTCTCAGAAATATTTCAGAAGTTGAGATTTGAAAAATTGAGAAAAAATTGCATCCTTCAAAATTTTATTCAATTTGTCAAATCTCAACTTCTGAAAAACAATCAACAAATAATGAAATAGGAATCAGTAAATTAAGGAACCTTTTAAAGGAAGATGCAAAACAAGAAACACATAATAAAATGTGAATCAGAAAATTAAGGAACCTTTTAAAGGAAGATTCAAAACAAGCAACAAATAATAAAATGTGAATCAGTAAATTAAGGAACCTTTTAAAGGAAGATTCAAAATAAGCAACAAATAATAAAATGTGAATCAGTAAATTAAGGAACCTTTTAAAGGAAGATTCAAAACAAGCAACAAATAATAAAATGTGAATCATTAAATTAAGGAACCTTTTAAAGGAAGATTCAAAACAAGCAACAAATAATAAAATGTGAATCAGTAAATTAAGGAACCTTTTAAAGAAAGATTCAAAACAAGCAACAAATAATAAAATGTGAATCAGTAATATAAGGAACCTTTTAAAGGAAGATTCAAAACAAGCAACAAATAATAAAATGTGAATCAGTAAATTAAGGAACCTTTTAAAGGAAGATTCAAAGCAATCATTAAATAATAAAATGTGAATCAGTAAATTAAGGAAACTTTTAAAGGAAGATTCAAAACAAGCAACAAATAATAAAATGTGAATCATTAAATTAAGGAACCTTTTAATGGAAGATTCAAAACAAGCAACAAATAATAAAATGTGAATCAGTAAATTAAGGAACCTTTTTAAGGAAGATTCAAAACAAGCAACAAATAATAAAATGTGAATCATTAAATTAAGGAACCTTTTAATGGAAGATTCAAAACAAGCAACAAATAATAAAATGTGAATCATTAAATTAAGGAACCTTTTAATGGAAGATTCAAAACAAGCAACAAATAATAAAATGTGAATCAGTAAATTAAGCAACCTTTTAAAGGAAATTCAAAACAACCAACAGATGATAAAATATGAATCAGTAAATTGGAGAAAATTTTAACGGAAGATGCCGAACAGGCAACAGAAGATAAAGCGAGAATCAGTAAATTTCTCTGAATGAGAAATTACTTGGTTTGCTGGTTGTATTTATTTAATACCAAATCCGACTTAGACGTAAATATTAGATATGTTTGAATTGTAATCGAATTATTTTTCGGTAACAATTTTTAATACAAGCCAGAGTTTATTTTTTTATACAGTTAAACATTTTCAACTATTGCCATCAAATACTTTTAGTTTTATTAGTACACAAATGTTCTCAATTATTACTAACTTTACTAGTTACATTTGCACAAAGTTAAATTGTTTGAAATATTGATATTTAACTGATAGTTCTATTTGCCAGTTTCTAGTAAATTATTAAACAGTTCTATTTGATCCATAATCGGGACCCTAAAAGGTATGACAACTCCGGGTCTGAGTGGACCTGGGAGTAATGGCAATTAAAGGGTACTCCAAATTCTCCAGAACTCCAGAACTGGAGCCTCTCCATCAGATATTGTTTTGTGACATATCCCTAAAACCTATTGGTGGAGGGTGGGGGTTCTAACCCCTGTGTAGAGATGTAGATGGGGCATTTTACAGCCCCCCAATCCATCTGGGCAGGAGGAATTGGAAAAGAACTCGACTTTGAGCAAGGAAGTTGATTGGTGATTTTGTGATACAATAACGCCCATTCCTTGTTTCGTAAATGCAGCCAACAATCATGCAGGTGAAATGGTAAATTCTTGCACATCTGATATAAATTGAAAATCATTTTTTTTTTCTTACTGCCTTCAGCATTTGAAGCTATCGAAGAATTCATCAAATAAAAATCTAAATCGTTATTTTATAATTAAAAAAATTCAGCTTTATTTCATAGATAAAGAAAATAATTTGGTATCTAAATGTTATGTTATTCGTCTAAACTAATGAGATGAAGCTTGATAATAATAATTATTATTTAGACTATTCGGAATATTGATTTCACCTTTACTGTTTGGTTGAATGTGCTTCTCATGAGGAGATTACAGGTACAATCCCAACAACAGGTAAGACTTGCGCGGAATACTTTCTAGAACTTAACATTTGTACCCAATCATAGTTAATTGAACTCGAACAGTCTACTCCTGTGGTTCAAATAAAGGGTTCAGTTCAAGATTCTCTGAGGAATCCCAAGTTCGACATTAGATACCTGAAGAAGGCCGAGGGACATATCGACCGAAACGTTGGGATTATAACAATAACGAATATTCTAAGTAATTATAACGATCTTATTAATTTGTATAAAAGTAAAATACAATATATATATATATATATATATATATATATATATACTTGGCCGTCCGATGCTATCCTCATTGCTGGGCACAATGCGTTTCTATTTCGTATGTGATTTCACTTTTCTTCATGTTTAGCCCGAATCGCTTGACGACTTCATCTTTTTATCATTGGTGAGGCCTTCCGAGTGGCCCATTTTTTTCCAGCTCATCAGATTCTACTTAACAACTACATGAGTAAACCTATTGTCAATGAAACTTTCAACATATCAGGCTAAAATGAAATCTGCTTTCGGTACACGGTGATCACGTCCTTCACGCCACTTCACTGCCAAATTATCAGGCCTCAGACGTTTTCACACTATGGTATTCCTATCATAGATCTTTTCATAGCCCACTGTATCGTATATATATATATATATATATATATATATATATATATATATATGTGTGTGTGTGTGTGTGTGTGTGTGTGTGTGTGTGTGTGTGTTTTATTTTGTGTGTGTGTGTGTGTGTGTGTGTGTGTGTGTGTGTGTGTGTGAGAGAGAGAGAGAGAGAGAGAGAGTATGTGTGAGTGGTGATATATCTATATATGTAATGTTTTGAAATAATCGATAATTTTCATATATATAAAACATATTTGGCAATAAAATTGTGTGCTGTTGTATGATATCTAAACGTATCCGGGTCTTTTGATAACTATCTGCTTTAATGATAGCATATCATATATATATATATATATATATATATACTTTCAATTGTTAATATATATTAATCACATATACTAATTAGGATGTGTAGCTTTAAAAAAAACGAGGCGAAACTAATTACCTTAATTAATATTTTCATTAAGGAATAAAATTCTTTTCATCGATTCATACATTTAATGTTACATGGAACGCGTGGCCTTCAGGCACTTGCTTGTTTTTTTACGTATATTTGAAACCGATAATTGATTATTTTGAAATTAATTTCCCGATTGAAACAATCAATATTTTTACATTAATATATTGATTTTTAGACTCTTTCATTTAATTCGATGTTCACTCGTATATTTCGATTAATTAATATATATATATATATATATATAGGTGTGTGTGTGAGTGATTCTCTCTCTCTGTACATGTAAATATATATATATATATATATATAGTGGTAGAATGAAATATCGTGGACATATAATTAATATCTATCATAAAAATGAATGTCAATTTCTGTTCGAACGTCACATTACCTTTGTTGTAAAGTTAGACATGATTATTTTTTCATTTCTTGTCTTGATTTTTAAAATAATTGTTTTTAAATTCTACTTGTCTAACCCAGTAGGCGTATCCAGCATATATGGCCATTGTTACTTTTTTCCATTATAAATGAGTTCCATTATTTTAACAACGTTTTTATCAGTTTCACACGACGTATTCCCATCTCCATCGGTAAAACCTCCAATTGCATTCGTGTAAAATTTGCATCAAACATTCCTGAAGTAAATAAAAAAAAATCTTTCTATTTGATTACATTTAAATTATTTTGGTTTGATGACTACACCGCTATTGTGCTAATATAATACAATTATCCCTTTTTTTGTGGTTAAGAACAAATATGTTTTGGACATAATCATAAACATAGTGAAAGACTTACGATCACTTCATTCTAAAAGCACTGGTTCTCATCAGATTCTGGAAGTTAAGCAGCAATGATCCATTTTAGTTTAGTGATGGGTGACCATTTTCGGACAACAAGTATTGTATGCAACATGTTTATCAGACTAAGCAAAACTTAGCAAATACCTATAAATACTGTGAAGCTGGTTCCATAAACTGGTTTTGTTGCTCTAGCGCTACTCATGTAGCGGGTCTTGTTCAGAAATAGTTTGACCGAACCCATTCTTCTCCTGATCTACAACTGGTTTGGATTCAGATTTTTTTTTTCAATTTCCTAGACCGGTTGTCATATCACAGTTAAATATCCCAGTTTGTCCTACTATTTTTTCCTTATTTGGAGGGAGATTACTTGGATTCATAACTTGCCCAAGGGTATTAAAGCTACTTGAAATTCAAACAGCTTCGTTCAGGATCTGAACTCGGGTCACTACTTACACTTCCTATAGTGGGGCTATGATTAAAACAAAGAAAATTTGTTACAAACCAATAAATCAGTTATTGACACCAGAAAAAGCCAATGAAGTACATTAGAATCCCAGTCACATTATTACGTTCACTTTCGCATTAATGCCCCTTGGGAAAGGCATGAACCCCCTGTCCCCCAGCAATGGGTTAAATCGTATCCATGCTGTTCTTCTACAAGGAAGGCTTTGGTATTAAATAACCCACCAAGGTTGATAACCAAATCAAACCAGATTAACAAAGAAGAACCGAAAAGGCAGAGTTGACGAAAGATTTTACAACAATCATGAAATGATGCCATATCCAGACAATATTCCAATCGAGACCATTCTCGGGGTGATTCTTAAACAAGCTTTCGAGGAAAAAAAGACAAAGACTTGAGATAAGCAAATCTCTTAAACCCAACATTGCAAGAGTAGAAAAATGGTATCTAAGACCCCAAAGAGGAATTCCGGAATGACAAATGATACTAAAAGACAAAGGCAAAAGAAAAGTTTGTCATTGAAAAAAAAATATCCTCAGAAATTTGGTTACCAAAAATATAGTGACATCTTTTGCAAAATAAAACAATTCCAACATTATTTATGGAAAAAAAATTGATGCAGATCTTAAATAAAAAAAGGAATCATTTCAACGTTAACAAATACAAATACTAGACCCTACACTATAGTAAGCTACCGCTGAAATAATGTCCCGACCCACTAATTCCTGAATAAGGTGTTACTATTGTCGCGAGTGATTATGTAATCCATTAAGGTTCTTGATCAGGTGTAGGCAATAGCTTATTATCAGGCGAACCGCACAGGTAACAAAAATTCAAGGTAATATAATGTCGAAGGCTGCTCAACCATCTATCCAACAAAAGACCATACACCTAAACACCAACATTCGGTAAAATGATATTTTCTATAAAAGAATTGAAGTGTTAGGTGGTATAATCAGATAGAACTGTGATTTGTGGTTTGCCCACGAGTGTTCGAGATAATTTTTCACGAGAAAAAAGAAGCAAATCATGAATTGGTTTATTGGATATACAAAAGCACACACAGAATATAGTTTCAAGATATACAGCTACCACAAACTGATTGACAATGGACTTTTTTTAAAAAAATTACTGTTCAAACCATCCATACCATTCGAAGAAAACGTGATTGTCCGCAGCGTATAACATGGAGCGATCCAGAAATGTAAGAAGACTTTCCAAAGAAAAATGATTTGTCAACTAACATAATAAAAACAACAACTAGAAGCAAACTCAAGTGTCTTCTATGAATGTATGAATTTATATTCCTGTAATCAACGCTACAGTTCAAATGATTATTTAAAAGAGTTTAGTTAGTTTGGTTGGTTTCTTTGTTTAATGGCATATCAACCTTTGTAGGTTATTTAATGCCAATACCATTCTCCTAGAAGAACAGTTATAGTTTAGTTAGAGTTTAAATGAATTGTGTAGCACCGGCAGCATTTTTTTGATAAGCTAAATAATAGTGCCTTAGAGTGCCACAGATTCTCTAAAGAACATTCCTCAAGTTTTCAATTCTGAATTTTCCATTTTCATATACCGATTGTCTTAACCAGGCTTACATCCCAATTTCTTTTTTATCCATAGTTGACGGAGAAGAGAGGAATTTTCTACTATTATTTACGCATTTTTTTTCATTTATTGTCATTCCAAAGTTTCTTAATTTATTCAAGACGATGTCAGTTTTCTTTTTTAATTGATTTTCGTTAGTAGCTCCTACGAATGTACATTGTCTTGGTAACAAACCATATTTTTATACCTTCTCCTAGAACCTGTTCGATGGCCCTTTGAAATATGACGCTTGCTGTTTTTATTCCATAGGGCATCCTCCTCCATTTAAGTAACCCTATTGGCATGTTTATCGTTATTACTTCTTTGAAGTTATTGTCTATTGGTATTTGGTGGTATGCCGTTTTTAGATCTATTTTTGTAAAAACGCTCATACCTGCCAGTGCATGAATCGCAACTTCAACTTTAGGTATAGGATATGAATCAGAGCAAACTTTGTGATTTACGCCTATTTTATAATCTCCATATATACGTATGTTTCCATCTGACTGCCTTAAAATTACTATGGGTTATTCCCACTTGCTACCCCCAGGTGGAGCATGTTCAAGAAGCTCCTGTTCTATTAAGTTTCGTAGTTTTGCTACAACTAATGGCAACAAATGTACTGGTAATTTTAGTGCCTCATAATAAGAAGGGGTAACGTTTGCTTTTAATTTTAAACTCACTTTATAGTTTTTAACTTTCCAGGTTTTCCATTTTTATTTCATTAATTTATTTGGTAGAATTTATGTTAAGCACATCGTTTACAAAAAGTTCGTTGTTCTTTTTACAAGTTGTGACAATATTAGGTATTACTTGAAATTTATCTTCGAACTCCAAGTTACTTTCAAAGAACCCTAAGGGTTTTATGACGCCTCCCCCATCAAATTGGTGGAGTAGTAACTGGCTCTTTCGTAAAGTTGACTTTCCAATGGGTACCCAGAAATTTCTTGGTATAAGTGTTATCTCACTGCCGGTATCCATTTGCATATCCAAATCAAAATCATTGATTTAACCTTTTGTATAATGTCTTTTATCTTTTGTTCAATTTTTTCTACATTCTTGTTTTTGTTTTTTACTGAAAAGACTTCCATATTGGTTTCGTTTTCTTCAACTCTTTCAACGTTTTCCTTTTTGAATTTGCATACTGCTTGAAAATGGTTCTTTTTTAAGCAATTTGTACAAGTCTTCCCAAATGCTGGGTATATTTCCTTTTTTATTTCATGTTCACGTCCACAATACGAACCATTTTAAAATCTTTTTTAACATTTATGTATCGACGAATATTTATTCGCTGGGTTGACTTTTATAATGTTTGTATTTCTGTATTAATTCTTGTTGCGGTATAAAGTCAAAGCCTGGTAATTAAAAACATTTCCTATTTGTAGCTGTTCCATTATTTTATATCGGTGTGATGCATTGGACATACCTTCAATTAACCTTAATTGAATTAAGTCCTCTTCAATCGTCTTTTTTCTTGTCCAAGTTTTTCACACCCGCAATATCTAATCGCATTTCGTAGACGGTGTACATATTTTATGATTGGTTCGTCAATTTCTTGTTTCATCGACATGAACTTCGTTCTTTCTGCCACGACCAACCTTTTCTTGGGCCTCATATTTCTTCTTATGATCTGACTTATTTTTTCAAAAATCAGGTCTTCTAGGTTTGTGGGATACGCTATGGTAGAGACTTTCATTATCGCCTCGCATCCAGCTATAGCCAAAAAGAGATCCGTAATCTCATTTTTTCCTCCCTTTTCTTTGTCGTCTTCCAGCTTTTTAGTTCTTGTGCTCGCCGTAAATCATCGTGGACAGGTAACGACAAACTCGAGATCCTCGGGAGACAATTGGTATCCTATTGGCAACGGCATTGTTGTGATGTGAAACGTTACCACAGTCGCTAAATATGCTCCCCAGTTATTCTCACTGAGACACTTATATCAGCTCTCTCACCCCCCTCTCTCTCTTACACTCATGCAAATTAGACAGATTAATTTGCCAGTATCATTGCACATGTGTTTATAATTTATCTATTAAATTTAATTGTATTTTATATGAGAAAAATATCAAATTGATTAATTAATTAGTTTATTTTGCAAAAACTTTTGAATTAATATATCAATATATATAATCAATGATAAATAAATCACTTAATTAATGGTTGTTGAATATCTAATTTTAATAATATATCAAGTTAAATCATACTAAGAATTTGGTTCGATGCCCACATGCCAAAATGATTTCTTTTCTAGAAGTAAGTAAATTTTTATCTAAATATTTTGATATACATATTTTTCTCTTGAAAGCATAAATTACACTTACCATGTAAAATTTTTGTCGGGGAAGATCTTTTTATTATTTTCCAATTTATAACAGGTGTTAGTCCTTGTTCTATTCGATCCCAGTAATACTTTGATGGGGCAGTTTGATTTCTTGATGTTGGATTTTTTAATGATTGTTGGTGCTTATAATATGTAAATTTCCAGTTCAAGCTTGTCATATCCATGTAAGCCTTATCACTATTATCATTGCTGAAATGTTGGCTTGATATACAATATTATCAAGGTTTCCTGGAGGGCATTCATTTTTTATTTTACAATTACATGAATGTTTTAAGTTCTCATTGTTATTTCAGTTCAGTTTATTTATTAATTTCTTGTTGTGATTGTCAATTATTTTAGATATATTGTTAATATAAGAATAACTGATTTTTACATTATTCTTAAGAATTATTAGTTATTTTTCTCAGGGGGTTATCATCTTTAAAATGTTTACATGCTAAACTTATAAAATATTTGCCTATTTTGATAAAAGACAGTTTGCAAAATAAAGGGTTAAACCAGATGATATTTTTATGTCTATTTTTTATAAAATATTTGACTTATTTTATTATCCATATTTACATTATTATTAGTTCCATTGTTTCCTGGAAGCATTTCATCTTTTAATTTTATTGACTACGTTTGCTTTTCACATTGCTTTTGTTTTAATTGCACACACACACACACACACACACACACACACACACACACACACACACACACACACACACACACACACACACACACACACATATATATACATATATATATATATATATATGTATATGTATATATGATGGTCTGATCTCTTATGTCAGAAACTTTCAGCTATCAAGCGTCATTAATTCTGGGTCTGTGCTATTCTCTCTCTCTCACATACACACGCATACACATTCATATATATATATATATATATATATATATATATATATATATATATATATATATATATATATATATATATATATATATATATAAAATTTATTCCGATGTATAAGACAGCCCAGAGTACTAAAAAAGAAATAATATAGAATTTTAATCAAGAAGATTCAGATTGAATTAGGATACAAAATTTAAGAAGTTTGAAAAATACAAGCACTCAGATAAAGTTTTAAACTTCATACAGTCAATAGATATTATTAATAAAGTTAATAAACTATCATCAGACTCTTTTAATTCCGGAAATTTATGATGATTATCTTTGCTCAGTTTGTTGTCAATTTTAGTCTCTTGATATCTATCTATCTATCTATCTATCTATCTATCTATCTATTGTAAATTGCACGCATACTCGACTAGTTTCTAAATGCAGGGAGATATTTTGCTATAATATTGGTAGAATTAATTGCAATCCAATTAATTTGATTACCAAATGGGATTCTGTAAAAAGTAGAATGTTTTTTGGTTCATGCCTTCATCTTTTATTCCTGAACTATGATTCGGCATAAATGAACAAAGAATAAAACTCTTTCAGATTTTAACACCTTGACATTTGGATCTTTCTGTCATTACTGCAAATATTTAATTAAACAGTTTTCTCATCTACTTATGCAAAAGTGGATCCACAAATATGCTCTTCTTTATTTATTTGCTCTTCCACTGATTCAGTGGCGTGAGATATTGGTTTACTGTGAATATTGAATATCGATTATCTGCAGGCGTTCCCAGGATGAATGTACGACGTCAGGCTATCGGCGCTAGATAAATAATATCTGTATGGATCAGAGCGAAAAGCACTCCTTCTCTTAATCTGCTGTAAAGACAAATGCACTTCATATTTAGCTTAGGGGTTCTAGTATTCGACTGAAAGCTGATAGATCTTCAACTTCCAGAAGAAGTTCATTGATGCAAATTACATTTTCGTGAAATTGGGAAACTGTGGAAAATTCTACTTTGTTTAATTTAGTTGGGCTTAAGGCATCCATGTCTAACTCAGCATTATCCCATTCATCTAAAAAGAGATCCGAATATTTACTGATATATTAAGACTAAGTTGTTTTGAAGGATATTTTCGGGTCAAAAACAAAGAATTTTCTAAAAGACCTAAAAACTAAACTAACAAAATGGATTGGAGGATTTTTTCAAAGAACTTTGCGGCACAAAGACCATTGTATATACAGAAAAATTAGTGGGAAATCAAGAAGAATCTTAAATGAGAAATTGAAACGAAGAATATTATTCTAGGCGAGAAAATCAACTGATTATTTTGTAGTGATATAATTTCCGTTTTCGTATTGCAAATAAGACGCATCAAACGATTCTTAGTCTAAGATAAAAGTTAAGCCGCAGGTGACGTATTCTATAGAGTAGGAACCTTCAAACTTATTCAACTCCATGCAACACTCAAATAGAAATGTTAAGACGTTCCTCCAGGTCAATAAGGCAAAATCAGGAAACTTTTCTTTCACAGTTTATTTGGAATATGGAAAAAAGATAAGGAAAAATTCTTTGATCGTTAAATAACAGTGTAAGAAATTAACAGAAATAAAAGATTATGCCAAAAACTAGAAACTTTTCCATCAACCTGATATGTTTGATGTATACACTTATTTTTAATACGCTCATGTGCACGCATGTGCACACACACACACACACACACACACACACACACACACACACACACACACACACACACACACACACACACACACACACACACACGTAAGATTGAAGGAAGCTGCTAAGAAATTCAAGCCGCTTTTCTAAGTTAATACGAAGTTTTCGATTTGTTCTCATAGGTGTATATTTGTATCATGAGTTTCAGACTTCATCCACTTTACAGAGGTGACATGCTAACTGAATAACATATATTGAGCGTCTGCAAGGATTATGCCCAAAATGGAAGAGAAAAGAAATAATTTACGTGGAGAAATGATGTTGTTCGAACTAACGGTACAATAAGATTCATAGACCCCCCGCTCAAGTAGATTCTCCGGGGTTGGGTTCAATGCAGAAATAGGGAAAACCCGTATCAAAGAATAAATCAGAAAATATGGCGTAAGGAATAGAAATGGCAAAGGTGATCAAGTACAAATGTTTGTTGACACGTTTGAAAGTGGATATCACAAAATGGAAAACCAAGAACAAAATTTATTACATTCAGATAAGAAACAAATTCTAAGAGATATTTCAATAGGTTCTTCTTTTCATGCAGGAAGTAACCATTGCTTAGAATTATTTTGTTATTTTGATTTCTTTGAACTGAAACGAGGCTCTGGGCATTGTATAAAAGCAGCCGAATCAAACAAATGTATATTTCTTATATTTTTTGAATTTGTCTTTTCGTTAGAAAATTTTGTAGATACGTCTACTGAATCCTGGATGATATATTGCAAGTCCTACAGTACACTTTGAAGCGAGGAATTTGTTTTCTTCGAAATTCTAATGACAAGTATCTCTTAAACATTATTAGTTAAACATTATTATCTATAGCAAAAAATGAGGGTGCTGAGAACCTATGTACACAAGACCTTTGTAATTAACCAAACCTCCATAATAATTAAGTGTACAAATTACTAAACTCGATTTGGCCATGGACAGAATCCTACAAAGGTAGAAGCGATTCCTAACATTCCCCCATTTACAAAAAATACGCGGAAATAAAAAATTACAAACCCACTAGTCTCTGTTTGGTGATATACAAACTATTCACAAAGATCATAATAAATCGATTCAGTAAAAGTTTCGATGAAAAACAACCAAGAGAACAAATGAGATTTCGACTCAATTTCAACACAATAGATCGTCTCTTTCCAATAAAATGGCTGCCGGAAAGAACCAATGAATAAAAACAAAAATCTTATCGGTCGTCTTCGTATTCATTGACCAGAAATGTTTGATCATGTTGAATTTAATGCTCACCTTGATAAATGTCGGGGGTTCATTCAAAGTGTATGCAACACTGTATGCAATGTTAATGAAAACTTATTATCCTGAGTATAAAACTAAAATGCATCCGGTGGTGAGGCTCAAGTTCTGGTGCTCTTGGGAGTGTGGTGCTACCTCTTCGTTGCCATTATTACCAGCTTCACTCGGACACGAAGTTGTAATATCTATTACAATATCAACTGATCAGGAAATTTCTTCTAACATTATTAGTATCAGTTAAGAATACATGAAACCAGATATAAGGATTATTATTATTATTATTATTATTATTATTATTATTATTATTATTATTATTATTATTATTATTATATCACTTCTTGGATGGTTTTTACACCAGTGTCTGTGGTCTTTCATGAGTGACTGTAAGTCTCCGCAGGTCTGCGGGACCTTTCTTAGTATTCTAGCTGATCTTAACAATGCTTTGGTCTGGATGGTCTCAATTCTTCCTCTGATCTCCAATTCCTCCAGTTTTTTCTAATTCCTTGCGGACTGTTCCAAGTGCACCAACTACAATTGGTATCACCGTCACCCTAGTGTTCCTCAGCTATTTTTGTTCTCTTTTAAAAGGAAATTATGTGTCTACCTATTCGTTTTCTTTCATTTTCAATCTGTTTTGCTGAAATGGCAAAATTCACTTGATGACAAGTTCTTTTTTCGTGTTAATCAACTTTAGGACTAGTTTTTTTTTCTACTAGAATTGCGTAATCCGTTTATATCATAAAATCCCAGAGAATCTTATGGCTCTCATTCTGTCGGACAGATTCTGATTTGTGCATATACCATTTGGTAGTAAGGTCAAATATTTTCTCTTATACTATTACCAGTGGATCACCTTTCCTAACTAATCGTGCCGGATCTTCTACTCCTTTTGTGCCAGTTTGCTGCTTTCTCTTTTTATGTGATAAATCGTTTCCTCTCTATCACCACATAACCTAAATTTACTGTTCTGTTGCATATTGTTATTTTTCGCTTTGGTCTTTTTGGAAGTTTTTGTGCTGCAATTAAAAGAGATCCATTTTCTGTCATGAGTCTTCCTTTTCTTGGCCATGTCCTGGTTATCTAGTGTGCAATATCGTCAGTTTATAGTTTAAAGTATCTATAGAATTGTTTTTCTTTCCATTTCTGTTTGGTATTTTTTGTTGTTTTTCTGTTTGTTATTATCTTGCCTTTGCTGTTACTGGCTGCTCGAATTAGTCTTTCTTTGCAATTTTTAGTGTTCCTCTTGATTCCTCGCGTTGATGCATCTGCACATTCCTCAATACTAACAAATTCTCTTTTTCCTTCTTTTCTTGTGACATCACTTGTGTGTAAGGCCTTGTGGTGAGTCATCAATTTCCTTGTCATCGGTCCCTTTGTCTGAATTCCTCCCTTGTCTATTTGAGGAATTCGCCAGAGGATCTCATATTTCAATAATTGAAAGTTTTTCACACCAGGTGTAACTGGTGATTTTTCACTGAAATTCACTAAAGTCAGAGTTATAGCATGTTTTCTCATGTCTGCAGGATTCATCGGAGTATTCTAGTCGATCTAATCAACGATGTGGTCTTGATGATCTCGATTGCTAATTTGATATAGAATTCCTCCAGTCTCTTTTCCCTCCCTTGGAGATCGTTCCAAGCCGACCAGCAACAATTGATATCACTACCACCTTCATATTCCATAGCCTTTTCTAGTCACTGATAAGATCCAAGTATTTGTCAATCTTTTCGTTTTCTTTCATTTTTAATCTGTGGTCCGCTGGAACGGACAAGTCCATGAGTTGAAAAAGTCTGGTCTTCTGGCTGCGATTGGATGATCTATTTGTATTTCAAAATCGCAGAGAATTTTATGGATCTCATTTTCTTGGACAGATTCTAATTTGTATATATATATATATATATATATATACCAACGTGAACGCCCTTTACAATGACAGTATCACTGACATTTAAAGATATCAGTACCGGTTACCAAAGGTGTTCGACCGAGAGACATATCTCATTCATTATTCAAAGTATGTCTTGAAGCGATAATCAGGAAAATGGAATTAAAAAGAGGAATCAGTATCAATGGAAATCAGCTAACACATGTTTGATTTTCAAACGATATCATATTAATTACAAAAAATGTTAAAGTTGGTTTGTTTGGTTTGTTTTTTTCTTTAATGGCATGTCAACCATCGTGGGTTATTCAACACCAAATCCATCTTTATAACAAGAAGAACAGTAATGATACTATTCAACCCAGAGCTGGGAGAAGGATAAATTTACTGAGGTTATTGGTTGGAAAGTGAACAGAATAGCACGGCTAGAGTTCGAACTCGCTTCCTAAGATGTAACTATCCAGCACGTTAGCCACGAAGACTTTCCCAAATGTTAAAGAGTGAAATAAAATGCTGCGTAAAGTCAAAAATGAAGGTTAGACGATGGACCTTAGAATCAATGCAGCCAATACCAAATTAGTCCGGTTCAAAGTTTTTTCGATTGAACATTTATAAATAGGAGAGTAAAAAATCGAAGATCCTGATACAGTTTCAAGAATACAATTCCAACAACGATAGTGTCCAACTTGGAGACTTCGACAAAAAAGAAAAAAAGAAAGAAAGAAAAAAGGAAAAGATAAAAGAATAAAGGCGAGCAAGGAACGGCAGTTTCTAAGAAACGATGAAATGTATTAGTCTCAATATATTGCTCCGTGAATGATGAACGCCTAATAAATCAAATTTAAAGACACCCCTGAATGTTGACTGAAAACATAAAATGCAACAACAATCACCAAACGCGAATGTTAGACAACACATAACAGACTGGCATCCAAGAAGTTAGGAATGGACGAGGGGAAAAAGTAGATCATCGTAGAGACAGAATTATTGGATAATAGGAAACATAGAAAGGAATTGGTAAAATCTATCCCCAAATAGAAAACATGGTACAAGGTGGCCGGCATGCAAGCTGACCGATCGATCAATTTGTGTATGTGTCGTTAAATTATTAATTAAACGAATTTATAATCGAATTCAGAGATGGATCTAAAAGTAAATTAAAAATCGTATTTTAAAGCACTAACATATGCATCCTTGAATTGTAAATTAATTTCACATATGGACTCCACTGAAATTCTCACCAAATGCCTTAATATCCCTTTTTATTCATTTAATACCCTTTCATATTTAATTCAAATATCAAATCCTTGAATGAACGCTTCGTTCCCTTGTTTACATTGACTTGGAAAGTTTTGAATACAAAGAAGGTTACAGGGTGGGGCGCATTTTCATCTGGCAATTCCATAATGTAACTGAAAAATGTCTGATAGTATTGCAATATATTGTTAGATCGCTTTAATTTAGAGTTAATGATACCTAGGACCCGAAATAATTACTGACCCCTTTGATGAAGGCTTTGTTGGTTTTATATTCAGCAGCGTGTGTATAGAATATTCATACGTCAATTCATAACAAATTTTAATGAAAATAATATAAGTACCATTGTCAATTAGCTGTATTCTTATGCAACACTTTTTCAGAAGAATAATTGTTACCGTGTTTTGATTAGTAACAATATTTCTATTTTTTATTTTCTTCAGGAATAACATATTTTCTTCTATAGAGGACTGCATTATATTCATTGTTGTCAGATATGACACAATCTCGGAGCAATCATGAATAATGATGGAGACCTCAGTCGAAAACGGAATTAAGAAAAAATGTTTTTTCTTTCGGAGAGAAATCTTCTATGCATTCATCGACTGAAGTTGCACTCAGAAAAATGTTATGTTTATGAATGTACTTTTTGTCGGAACCGTAGGGCATTGATCAGGTCAGCCCCAACCTTCAGTAATGTCTGTGGATAGATATTATTTATTCATTGACTGTACTATGCTATATTAATTGAAAAGATGTCAAGAAAATTGTTTTCCTTGTCTACATATTCATGAATATCTCTCATGTACAAATTCACATATTTGTTTGTCGACAGTTAATCACATCTATGAGCTGTGATTAAAATTTCTTGAAGCATTTCAATATCGTACAAAAAAGCATAAAAAAAATTGTTTCTAAATTTATATAAATTAACACATCAAACAATTAATCCCGGGCCTGACATATAGATGGCACCATTAATAAAAAATACATATAATTTCTATAAAGAAATAACCTTCAAATGGCACGTGTCAAAATTTGTGGCCAATCGGATAATTAGTTTACAAATTACAGTGAAGCTGTTGTTGCAAATTATCAAAACAATGGAAAAGTCTCAATTTTGAGTATTGATAAAATACTGTTCAAACAAAGCAAAAAAAAAAAAAAAAAATTACTGTTCAAACAAAGCAATGTCTTGATAAGTGTTATTCGGACTCAGTTCCGTCAGAAACAACGGTTAAGAGGAGGTATGCTGACTTAAAACACGGTCGTACTGACACAAATGATGCTGAACGCTCAGGTTTCCCAAATTCAACAGTTGTGAAATCCTCAAACTCGTTTTGGCCGATCGTAAATTGAAGTTGCTGGAGATAGAAGAGGAGTTGAAGATATCAGAATGCAGTGTATTTACCATTTTGCATAAACATTTGTCAATGGGAAAGCTGTGTTCAAACTGGGTGCCGCTTTTGCTCGCAGTCGATCAAAAACAACAACGCGTCGACGATTTAGAGCATTATTTGTAACTGTTTCAACACAACAAAAAGGAGTCTTTGCATAAATATGTGACAATGGATAACACATGAATCCACCACTTGACTTCGGAGTCAAATCGGCAGTCAGCTGAGTGGACAGTCGCCGGGGAAAGCCGTCTAACGCAACCAAAGACGCAAACATCAGTAGGCAAGGTTTTGCCCTCTGTATTTTGGAATGCGCAAGATATTTTGTCTATCGACTACCTTGGGAAAAGGAAGAACCATTAATAGCGAATATTATATAACATTTGAAGGAAGGCTTCACCCAAAAAAGGCCACAAATGAAGAAGAAAAATGAGCTCTTTCATCAAGTAAAATGCACCGTATCAGAAGTCCATCGCAATGATGGCAAAACTACTTGATTTGCACATCGAATTGATTCCACAACAACCCTGTTCTCCAGATCGGCCCCCAGTGACTACGGGCTGTTTGCAGACCACAAAAGGAGGCTCCAGGGAAAGAGATTTGGGTCCACTAAAGAAGTGATATCAAAAACTGAGGCGTATCTTGAGGCTAAAGACAAATCGTTCAACAAAAAAGGCATTAAATTGTTAGAGAAGCATTGGAATCAGTGTATTACCCTAGAAGGAGACTATGTTGATGAATGAAGGCGAATTTTGCCTAAAAGTTATAGTTTTATTAGTTTGGCCGGGACTTATTGAGTGATGAGTTACACTTTGCCGTTCCACATAATGAATCACAACAGTGTGTCTGACGATTATAAAAGTTGCAAGAAATCTAATTTAAAATCATATATATATATATATATATATATTTCATATTCAGATCAAAATAAACCTTTAGCTATAATAAAATTATATATATATATATTTTTTTCATATTCAAATAAAAATAAACCTCTACCTACCATAAAGTTAGAAAGAAAAATAAATTCTAATTGCAACAATCCATTTCCTCCTCCCTCAACTATTCTTCTCTTCTCACACTCTCTTCTTTTGTACCCCTCCTTCCCCCCAACAGACAACGGATATATGTGTAAATATGTAAAGATGCTAGCCAGTACACATACCACAAACATATTAACATTCAATAACACACAAACTTACACGCACATACACAAATACCCGCCCCACTTTTCGAACAAAAAATTAATCATATTAATCTTTTTTTTAAATCTTTACTCTGTCCGACGATTGCTGATTGAATGAAACCCAGGGTCACTGACTGTACCATGTAGTTTATATATATATATATATATATATATATATATATATATATATATATATATATATATAGGAAAGTATGCAATTATTAGAAAACATAATGTCTTCTGAGGAAGATTTTATTTTTTGACCCCACCCAATTTTTTTTTCTGTTTTTGATTGTTAAAACATAAAAACCATATCAGGGCTTGTGAAGTTTTAAATTTTTGCTTGGTTTAAAAATTGACATACCCTGATAAAAATTGACATACCCTGATAAAAATTTAGTGTTTTCACATTTAAAAACCAAATCATTTAACGGAGGCAAAAAGAAAATCTTCCTCTGAAGACCTTATGTGTTCTTATACTTGGATATTTTTACACGGTAAGAAATAGTTCCAGTGGTCATTTTATATATATATATATATATATACATATATATATATATATATATATATACGACAATATTTAATCCGGAGTTCGGTTGCCCAGTCGGCTGGGGCTGTAGAATACTCTGACTGCACCTCTGCAGAAGGGTACCCCCCCAATGAGTATCCTGGGTATGACACTATACAATCTGATGATGAGGTTCCAGTAATACTGGGGCTTTGGAGAATATGGAACACCCCTCCATTGCCATTGCTCCCAGGTCCACTCTGGCCCGGAATGGTAGCACCTGATAGGGCCCTATCTATGGGTTAAATAGAATTAACGGCATACTGATGCTAAACTGAATTGTTTGACTAAATTGAATAGCTTGAAATGTTTTTTGACAATTAAACGATACTTACATTTAAACTGCGTGCTAATGCTAAACAAAATTATTTGAAATAGAACTGTTTTTTACCTTTGAAACTGTATTTACACTGAACTGAATTGTTTAACGTGGAACTGTTTTGACATTTAACTGTGTAAACAAAATCTGTACTTATACTAAACTGAATTAGCCGAATTAGAACGACATGACTTAAATAAATAGCTTGAAATAGAAATGCTTTTCACAATTAAACTGAACTTACATTTAACCTGCGTGGTAATGCTAAACTGAATTGTTTGAAATTGAACTGTTTTTGACATTGAAACTGTACTTACACTAAACTGAATTGTTATATATAACTGTGTGTATGAACTGAATAGTTTGAAATAGAAATGTTTTTCACAATTAAACTGTGTACTCATGCTAAACTGAATTGTTTGAAATAGAAATGATTATTTACATAAAAATGGATTTGGCGTTAAATAACATTCAAAGGTTGATATGCCGTAAATCCAACCAACCAACCAACCAACCAACCAACCGGAGTTGGGAACAATTCCAAGCAGGACAATCAAAATATTCAAAAATAGAATATAAAATTTAAGTAATCCCGGTCAAGAGCTCAATGGAAATCCGCAGAGCAAATTATTTCCCCCCCCAAAAAAAATCGGTCATATTAAGATAATAAATTTATTTCCGTTTTGTTAAAAAGCATTGATATAAATCAATGCCCTAAAAAATTAATCGGACTTTATCAGATCAAACCAGAAAATGGATTAAAATAACCCCTTTTACATTTACAACCAGACTTAACCCCCCCCAAACATTATTTCTCCCATATAAAAGTAACCCTTCGAATTCAAGTAAGAATAAGTATCAATTTATTTTAGCCTGTAAAAAAACATCCGGTTTCATGATATTTCAAATTTAATAGAGGAAAAATTTACAGCTACAAAAATACGTCTAAACATTCAAACATTTATTTGAAAAAAAATATTGAGACTTATCTTATATTTGTACATCAAATTTCAATCATTAAATTGAAATAAAACAATCTAAAACTAATGTTATTCGCGGTAAAATCCCCCGAAATTACAATAATAGAGAAAAAATTACAAATACTAATGCAAATGTTAATTCTTTTATCAATCAGATAAATCATAATCATTCATTATTTATTTATTTGTTTATTTATTCAGTTATTTTTCAAAACAGTCTAAATTTATTTCTATGCCTACATCTAGCAATAAGATCATATCTCTGATTTTATAGGTTAACAGGATCAATGTACAAAGTAATTGGTATCTTTTCTTCCGGACATAAATTACATCTTCCATCAAAGCAGCTTGGAGTTGTAGATCTTTTTAAATGTTTCCATTGAATCTTTAGTGTTAAACCTCTATTTTTCAACTTCAAAAACTGTTTGAATAAAGCTGTTTGATTTCTCATATATATATTCATCATACAACGTGCGAAAGCACGTGCGATACCCTGCCCTCATCAGCCGCCAACAGGGCAATAACACAGTTTCGGTAGCACAAGGCGGTACTGCCACTACTGACGCTACCAAGCAGCTTTTGCCACGGAACAGGGTACTTAAAAGAAATGTATATATATATATATACTACATCAACTTAAAGCAGAGATAACATTGGACGTTCGTTCATTTTCCTTTTGGTGCCGTTTGTGATTTGAAAATGCGTTTACCTTCGGCCTTTGATGTCATAGCAACCGTTTCTTGATGTTGCGTAATCAAGGAGATATCAAGTACCATTTTTCTTTAAAGTCTTTAGTATGACTAGACCTAAGATTGAATCCCGGTCTCCCCGACCACTGGCGAATACTCTACCCACTAGGCCAATGAGCCGGTATCAATATATAATATAGAAAATAATAATAATAATATATATATATATATATATTGATTAAAACGCGAATAAAAAGAGAAAGAATAAATAAACAAATCACACAATCAATACGATATCACAGCGTAAAAAACACGTACCGACACACCACTCCCAAAACTCCCAATCCTCCCCCAAAATATATCTCTGTCGATGTAAACAAAAACAAGTATAATTAAACAACCCTTCCCAGAATGCTCCACAAACTAGATTACCCTTTACATCATGCCCCAGACAACAGAATTTAAAGTTATACCCTTAACGTGGGAGTTTTTTGGTCTGATGATCGCATAGAGGAGAATCTGGCGGTCAATAAGCGCAGTCGACCCTGTGTCAACTCTACTCAAACTTAGATCTACGTATGCTCTATTACCGATATTGAATCTTCTTAGTCGAGAGTGACCCGAAGGCTCCCTTTTCAATAGCTACTACACCGAGGTGTAGGGGAAGGCGCTACTCCCTTGATTGCTCTTTACCCTTGATCCTCACCTTAGAGTGCTGAGTGCTAAGCAAGGCGGCATCAAGTACCATTTTTTGAGTCTTTGGTATGACTAGACCTGGGATTGAACCCCAGTCACCGGGACCCCTTGCGAACACTACTCTTTATATACGAGGTGCATACGATAAGTTTCCAGATTTTTTTCGTATGGGCACTTTTATTGATAGTACAAACATGAAGCTCTGGTCCCCTTTGAAGTAATCTCCTCTGGCTGCAATGCACTTGTTGTACCGTTCCAACAACTTCTGGAACGCCCCATGGAAGTTCTCTTGTGAGAGCGTGTCAATGAACTTCGTCACAGCCTCTTTCATCTCCTCAATTGTCTCATAATGACAGCCTCTGAGCTTAGGGAATAACCAAAAGTCACAGGGAGGAAGGTCTGGACTATAGGGAGGGTGAGGAACTGTCTTGATACCCATCTTGGTCAAATAGTCTGTGCCAAAGATGGAGTTGTGGACTGGTGCATTTTCCTGTTGGAAATGCCACTGACCCAATTTGAAGTGTGTTGGCCTCTTCTGACGGAATCTCTCCTGAACTCCCTAAAAACCTCAACATAGTAACCCTAACCCTAACCCTTTTGCCAATCAACTCAGGTGTACTGACTTCCTTACTCCTCCCACGCCTCTCATCATCCCTCACAGACTCCCTGCCTTTCTTGAATCTCTTATGCAACTCAAAAACTGATGCTCGATTCATGCAAGAAGGTCCAAAAGCAGTCTGAAGCATTGCATACATTTCTGTTGCATTTTTTCCAAGTTTAAAATACAATTTTAATGCATATCGTTCTTTTAAAGTGTCAGATTGCATTCTTGAAATTCACCAGCTGTGACAATCAGGCTTTAGTAGGGTGTATTCCAACTGCTGCTGTAGCAGTTGATTTGAACCTGAAATCATAAAAATTGGTCAGTCATCTCATAACATGTATAGCAATAAAATAGTGAATTTTTAAGTGTCTACGACAATTTTATATGCCTGTACAAAAAAAAGTCTGCAAACTTATTGAAGTTACCACGCATATATATATATATATATATATATATATATATATATATATATATATATATATTATTCTGAATTATATTTGTAGCTCCAGCTATGTGTTAAATAGTACAATTACTATTTTTCAAACAAGGATGGCTCTGGCATGAGCTAACCCACAACGAAACCAACCGTGTAATAGTAACATTGGATTTATGTAATATTTCTAGGTTGTCTAATTGAAGTTGAATTTCGCATTGTAGAAATCATGTAAAGAAGCAGTTAAAAAAGCAGATGTACTTTTAGTTAGCAAAATATATTAAGTTCTAATTAATTCATATAGATAGTATGTTGTGATAGAATACACATAACAGTTTAAAAAAGGCACAATATATACAATGTTTAAAATATGAAAGAAAGATTTAGTGCTTATTTAATGAGGATACGTTAGAAATATTAGAGAAAAGATTCTATCATCAAAACGTATTTTTAAGCACTCAGTATCATACACTTCGCACGATTTTATATTACATTTTGTCCTATTTCATATGTGAGGGAACAAAAACTTTCTTTTGAGGTCTCGTATATAAATATTTGGACGTAGCTATAAACAGATTTGTCTGCTAAAATTTCTGTAAACAGTTCCAAACTTTTAAAAAAATATAAGACGTACTCTCTGTGAGTTTTATTGTTCCTGTGAAAAATGTGTAAAACATTATTTGTTTCTGATTAAAGTGAAAGTCGCGATACATTCTTTTTATGAGTCTACAGGCGTGATGTACGGGTGTCAAAAATATGTTGGGTATATAACGATTAATCTACTTAGAAGGCTAACTTTCTATTTATATATTGCCACGTGTATGACTGAAAACGCAAGAACTCAAACATATAGACAATAGAATTAAGGCGCGCGCACACACACACGCACACACACACACACACACACACACATATATATATATATATATATATATATAGATATATATATATATATATATATATATATAGAGGGAGAGAGAGAGATAATACTGCAAATAAATATTTACACACAGAAAATCTTGTTCAAATCACTTAGTTTCGGTAATTAAAAACCAAATTTTACTGTAATCAAAGCGTGTATTTAGTTATAATCTAATTCTTTAAAAAAATAATTTTTTCATAAATATGCCATTCCCAATGGCATATTTATGAAAAAAAAAATTTTTTTAAAGAATTAAATTGTTAAATAAAATGTTACATACACATGTAAATTTTTGTTCCGAATCAATTAAGAAGATTAAATGTGCCATTGCTATTTGAAGTAGTCATATAAACTTGGAAGTTGATTCGGATGGTACTTGATACCCCCTTGCTTAACGCTCAGCAGTATAAGGTGCGTATCGTGGGTAAAGAGGAGCAATCCAGGAAAAGGAGTAGCGCCCTCCCCTACACCCTAGTGTAGTAGCTATTGAAAAAGGAGCCTTTGAGTCACCCTTGACTAAGGTCACCAACTTACTTTTTACTTATTTTAACATTTCTTCAAGTAATTTAAAATACACATTGCTGAGATAGAATTGATCACCAGCAAAAACGAATCATTGATTTAGCCCGACACTGAAGGCATACAAATTTCAAAACCTATGTTTGCTGTTGTGACAGGAAGAAAGGTATTTATTTGCCATATTGTTTTGCCATTTACAAATAAACAGCGACAGATTTAAACTAAAACTGAACTCTATTTATCGAGAACGGTTCAGATGAAAGTAAAATCAAGTTTACCAGTGAACTAACTCATTTGAGATTTGTGTCGCTGTCTTTGATATATTCCAGTTTCTTCATAAAGAAAATAATAGAATAAATATGAAAGGAAATCGGTGCCAAAAGTCTGAAAAGCAAGAAGTTGCCCCCCCCCAAAAAAACAGTCATTGCAATTTGGAAATAGAGCCCAACTAGTAAATTAATTTTGATCCTCTTTGCTTAAAATCATAACCCTGGCAACTTTAAACTATAAAACAGGTTTTATTCTTGTTCAAATATTCATGAACAATAATTTCTATCACCTTCATCATCTATAAGAAAGCGTAGAGCTGTGATTATAAAACTAGTCATTCTCTCTCTCTCTCTCTCTCTCTCTCTCTCTCTCTCTCTCTCTTTCTTTCTTTCTCTAATACATACTTGTATACAAGTCGCAACTTTTGACAATAAACTGTAAATTCCCTTCTGTCTATATAAAAGTCCAGATTAGAATAACTGATCAATGCCTTATTTAATGTAATATATAATCGTATAAGCTGTGCGACTCCAATAAAGAAAAAGAAAACATAGACGAAGGGTGTAGTAAAAGACAAATATTGTTCAGGTCTGTCAATAGGATTAACGTTTCTACCAATGATACAAAAGATTTAAATATCTTTTTGTGAACACGTGAGCTGAATGCAATAGATTAGAGTTTATAAAAGCAATTGAAATATTTTTTAGAAACTAAATAGAAAGACTAGAATATTTCAAGAATCTCACCTTCTATTAATGCTATGTATAAGTTTGATTCACGTCTACTTTTCTGACTCTCACAAGTATTTGTGAAATAATCGTCAACCTAAAATAGCGACGTGTGTTTATATTATTTTAAACAAATCAGATTTCTATTGATACTATTAATGATAATTTTGATCATTTTTTAAAATTTCAGACTTCAAAATTAGGTACAGAGTTTCGACATAAAGTTGAGAAAATTGGCAAAAGTTTTACGTGTACATAAAGTGTGTGGTAATTTTACTTGGATACATTCATACATCAACACGCACACGCTCACACACACACATACACACGTACATTTTATATATATATATATATATATATATATATATATATATATATATATATATATATATATATAATTGGTTATACAAGAACCACCCTCTCCCTTTGCTTTACATATTACCTTTCTGATACTAGTGCCATAAAATAACTTATAATAACACAGTTATAACACCGATAAATTTACATCTAGCGTACTTTGAAAAGTCCTCACCCATAACACTAAAACCATACATTAAAATAACAACTAAAACGTCTTCAATTCCTTGAAGCCATTTGTATTAGAAATAAACAACTAAACGTTAATGAAATAGCATTCAACACTGTCAGCAATTAAATATATTTAAGATCTAACCATCAAACCAACCATAATTATAATAAACCATTAGAAGAAAATAAATTTCGCACCCAAGCAAAAGGAAAAAAAAAAAAGAATACAAATAAAAACAAAACAAAAGAGGAAGACGAACAATGGATATGATCGAAAGCGCTTGGCAGCAAAACTTAATGCAGGTCCTATATCAACTGAACCCTGACACAAAATCTGTTAGAAAGCCAGTAAAAAAAATCTTAAAAAAGAAAAGTTACGTAGTCTAAATTCGTCTAAACAATATCTATCTATCTATCTATCTATCTATCTCGTCAGCACACAAAAGCCTCTTTGTGGGTCCTTCTTGAAATAGATTTTTACAAAGCTTTTGTTGTCCGTTTTTCTCATAAGTCAGAAAGTGATTTCATTTAAGGTTTAAGGTAGTATATCAGAGTTTAATACGTCTACACATTTAGATTTAGTCTTATACACTCTAATTTGAGTTTTAAAACGCTTTTTGTAAACAAAAAACAATAGTTGAAGAGACAAAAGGCTTCATCCTCCCCTCCCACTAAAAAGTGACCTCGGAATTAACGAGAATAACTGCCATTGGTGTTAAGGTTTATACTACCCTTTTTCTCAATCATATCCGAGAAAATTCTTGAAAAAATCAAATCGGCTTTCTGAGAAATCGACCCACAACTTCACAGATTCTGAATATCCACCGACTCACCGAAAGAGTGCGTGCAAAAAAATTTGAGGCAATACTTTTGTCGTACATTTCTCTGAGGCATTTGATTTCATACACAGAGGAAATATGGAGCAAATATCACTAGCATATGGTCTTCCCAGCGATAATTACTGCAATAATGATGCTTTACAAAACACAAAAACGACACTGATAGCGACGCCGATTCTTCGACATTGTCACTGGAGTCTTTCACGGAATTACATTAGCACCATATTTGTTAATAATCAGTATAGATTACGAACAACGAACGTCAATAGATCTAATAAAAATAGTTTCGCCTAAAAAACAAGAAGATGATATCCGGTAAAAACTAGATACAGACTACGGAGATGATTTAGTACTTCTCATAAATACACCTGCAGTAGCTGAAACCCTATCCCTGCTGCATTGCCTAGAGCAAGCAGTTGGAGGCATTGGCCTCAATGTGAATTCAAATAAAATAGAGTTCTTATGTTTGAAACTAAAAGGAGCCATATACACTTTAAGAGGCGAGCCTCTGAAATTTGTAGACCAGTTCACATTCCTCGGCAGCAATATCTCATCAACTGAAAGTAGTGTCAACATACATGGAAAGGTTATCGATCATATTGAAATCTGCCCTCCCTGATAAAATAAAACAGGATTTCCCCCAAGCTATGGCTGTGTCAGAACAACTAAATGGATGCACCACTTGGACGCTTATGAAACATATAAAGGAAAAGCTAGATAGGAACAATGCAAGATTGTAACGGACTGTTTTTGAAAAAATCCTGGAGGGAATGTCCCATGGAATAGCAACTGTATTTTCACTTACCTTCCATCTCACAAAGAATCGAAGTAAGACGAACTAGACGTGCCGGGAAAGTAAGGATAAATTAATTAGCAACGTTTTCTTATGGACTCCTACACATGGACACACCTTTTTTTGGCAGACAAACAAGGATTTAGATACATCAGTTCTATGCGGACATTGGATGCAGTCTAGAAAGAAAGAGCTAAGCTTGTTGGAGACTGATGGTGTGTGTGTGTGTGTATGAGAGAGAGAGAGAGAGAGAGAGAGAGAGAGAGAGAGAGAGAGAGAGAGAGAGAGAGAGAGAGAGAGAACTACGGGCTATTATCGCGAGTTGACGGTGTTGATTATATATATATATACACATATACGGACATTATTTACATTTTCGGACTATTGTCCTCATCTTTGTTGCCATGTTTATCACTATGTTTTGGCCGTTGTACGCACTGGGCTTCTTCAGGTGGTTGGAATGTCGAACTTAACCCTTTATTTCGCTTACCGGGGTAGACTGTTCTAGTTCCACAAGCCCTGTTTAATGGATGTCAGTTGTCAGTTATCTCCTGTTAATTTCCCTTCTGAAAGTTCTCCACTGCCTTCACCGGGTATTGAACTCACACTCTTTTGGGTATGTCACTGGATCAAACCATATATATGGATCAACCAGTTCACAGTCTGACATATAATCTAAAACTTTCATCGTATTATATTTGATCTAAATCATTAATATGTCTCCATTGAATTATGAAGTTAGCTCGCTGGTTCGATATGAAAACATTTGAATAGGTATTTTGATATTTAGATAGATCGATGGGTTGTAAATGAGATGGATGAAAAAATAATGAAAATAGCATACACATCTTAATGTAAAGTTTAGCATTCTTTTAACTTTTCTTTTTCAAAAATATCCATTCGTTTTTCTTACGTTTAATTAACAAACCGGCACTGCAGTTAATCGAGAGGAAAAGAGATAAAAAGTGTATATCTACTATAGGCATAGTTGAACGTCAAAAGAATCTTAAAAAGGTATATCTAATACAGAACAAAACTACTGAAGAATATTTTTGATTGAAAAGTGTTTGAACCAAATACGTTGCTATGTTTATTTATTCACTCTCACTCCTCCTCTCTCTATTCCCTTTATATATATATATATATATATATATAAAAACTCATCTGTAATACTTATATTTGCACCCAAATACACTTTTGTTTACCTTCCCAGCGATAAAATATTTTCATTCGTGGCTTAATACTTTATTCATAAATATAGAAACTTGGTTGTGGGAGATTCGTATTTCCTACAGTATCCACCTTCATTTTGCTGAAGGTTCAAGGCATACTGATGGTCGTGGTTAAAGTAGCTGCAATTGGTCAATTTCGGGGTAAAAGAAAAAGGTCATAATGTCATCGTTTGCCCTCTCAGTAGGGCAAAAACTTCAAGAACTGTGAGAATAAGTTAAGGTTATCAATAATGGAAACATTAATTTCAGCCTGATAAGACAAATGTTCATTTAGCATTAATGCCCCTTAGGAAGTGCAGATATTCACTTTTCCCCGTGCAAATATCTTCAAAAGATCAGTGAATAAAGTTAATGGTCAGAATAGGGATTATTCCAGGTGATTGGTAATATACAACCCACAACAATCTGACTTGTAATAGATGATGAGGAGATAGGCACCACCATAAAACGATTTTTGTCTTAGAGATGATACGTATTGAATCGCTTCTTAATTATGGAATCGCTTAAGCAACAACTTACATCATAAACCGGTTTTTTAGCTCCTTTATGTTATTTCAAGAGGTGATGAATAATGACAGTTAAAGTGACCTCAGCTCTTCCAAAGGATTCTCGTTCTCGTTGATAAACCAACCAGTTCATTTATAATCAGACTGAAGGCTTTACCAGCCTTTTGAACTAATTAATTTTTGAGATATAAAATCTTTTACAGATACACATGTATATATGTTTTTGTATATATGTATGTAAATGATATCATGCAACTCTTGGTGGGAGTCCCTGTTGTGTAGTGGTTAACGTGCTTGACTTCGATATAGTAGTCAGTGAGTTCGAATTACAGTCGCACTATTGCGTTCATTTTCGGGCGAATACCTTTGGGAAAGGTAAAAAGAAAAATTATCTCCAAAACTTTGAGTTAAATAATACGACAACTGTTCTTTCGCAAATATTGCTTTGGTATTAAATATAAAACAAAGAAGCCAAGAAAAAGCCCCAAACTATACAACTCTACGTCAAAGACAACTTCAGCAGTGTCAAACAAACAAACACATTCATCAAATAATGACCCTGAGGTCAGTTATGGTTTCGGACCTTAAACATCATTCCCACAAACTCAGAGGGTTATGCAGTATCTCAAGATACAACCAGATTTTGTTAGTTTTACGTTGCAGTTTTGTAGTACCATGTGCATGTAGATGGTGCTTCAGCTTCATATTTTTAATATAAGCCAATATAACATGTCCCATGTCACTTTAATATTTTTTCCTTTACCCATGAGCGAAGATAATGAATTCGGATATTGATATTGGTACCGTGTAACCGAATATTTTCAGTCCAAGTCAAGTTGCTTACTAACTCTTAAATCCCTTATTCACTGACCAATGTGGTACTTTCTTTATTCTACTTCCATTTAATCCAGTACTGTCTTTGGTTACTTGGAGAGGAGATGTGTACTGTCATGTAACTCTTCTTGTCTTCTGAATTACCATGCAAAACTAAGAAACTTGTCTGTCATTAGTCCCCACTACTTCCTATCTACATGGTAGTCCAGTCAGATATTCTACAAACGGTTCACCATTCCCTAATGTAATTGGCAATTAAATTAAAGTCCATCGATGTCAATGGGTAACCAGCGTATTTGTCAAAAGTGACAAATAACAAAGCAAATTCTATTTCGGATCGAAATTGAGTCTGAAAAGGAGATGGAGGATAACACTGTTATTTTGGACATTTGTTTGGTTTCTTTTTTTATTTTATTTTTTTCTTTCTTTTTTTTTTTCGTTTTTACCTTAGACGCGAAATAACTGATAGAAAAAGAGAGTGAAAGGGAGAATGTAGAAGGAAATCAGGGTCACTAAAGAATCTTTGGAAAATTCAAAAATTTAATTTCAATTTTACTCCATAATAGTTCATGTTTTATGTTTCTGTAGAATCTTTAAGTATATATTTACTACAAATGTATATATATATATATATATATATATATATATATATATATATATATATATATATATATCCATTAAAGTAAAAAAAATATAGGATATAAAACATGGTAGAAACTCTCGACTCAGAGTTTAACTTTTTCTATTCTCATATAAGCTAATGTTCATTGTATATTCAAACATAGTTTCCTGGGTGATACTAAATTTGGAAATAAAGATTTGTCGATAAAAAACCTGCTTTACCAAAATAAAATCTTTATAAGTTATGATTATGTTTAAATTTGAAA
>OY757907.1:139782685-139792685 GCA_963585895.1 Sepioteuthis lessoniana | reverse complement strand
AGGAGAAGGAAAACTCTGAATTAAAACCTGTTAAACTTTGCTTAAAAAATTGACCTTGTGTCATATCCTGCCCGAGCGGAGGGGTTGGGTAAATAAGTATAGCGAGAGAAATTTGAAGGGATCTTCGCGGTCGGTACGCCTTGATTATATATATTAGAGGTTTATGGTTCTTACTGGCTCATTTGGACGATTGCTGAATGCATTAAACCCAGGGTCACAGACTGTACGATATAATATATATATATGTGTGTGTTTGTATGTGTGTGTGTGTGTGGCGGGGTGTTTAACACGGTCATTATTTTTGGGTTAAAATTGTTTTGACAGAAAATGTATGAGATAAATTCAGTTTAAACATGACCTAGATGTGTAATAGGCAAATAGGGCTTGTGCTAAGTTGGTTAGAAAAAATGTTATTTTGTAATGAATCTGCTTTATCATCACCGTCAAAACAAGCAGACTGATTTTCTCTTTTTTATGGTTATTTGTTTTGTTACAATTAAATTCAAACTTCATGGTGTGTTTTATAATTTTGGCTTTGTGCTCTCACCAAGCTTAGTAAACAGCCTTACACACTTATTTCCCTTTATTTCATTTTTGTTTTATAGTTGAAATATTGCACTATATATATATATATATATATAAACATCCTGTATACCGATATCTGTGTAACTGTTGGTTTACAATCAAGTTACCGTTAGTGTCTGTGCATACAACTCGATTATGTTTCTATTTTGAACCCGAACAGTTTTGTCCTGACCCCCCAGTTTTCTAGTGCAATGTCCCGGCCATATCGAACAAAACGGACACCCTCCCACTTGCTGTTCGTCCCACCTGGTATTGTGTCAATGCCCTACTTCCGATCACAGTAAACATATTGAAGAAAAAGTCAATATTTGTGAACTGTTGGGATGTGAAAATTGGCGTGATCGTGCCCGATGAGGGTAGAAGAGGCTAAGACAACTGCGTAGTTAATAAATATGATGGAAAAGAAGAAACAAAAAAAAAAAAGAAGGCGTGAGGTTTAGTCTGAATTAGTCTATTAATATCCCTATAAATGGACAAGTATTCAATTGGATCTGAACTTTTCATTACATAGTGTTCAGTCTATGTAATTAATATGTATTATTGATTATCATATTAAAAAATAGGAAAATATATAGAACAATTAATCCCTCTTGTATAAGATAACTCGTTTCTAATTATTATTCAACCGACTCACTGAATTATATTGATATATTTGATTTGTGTATTTAACGGAATATCAATCTCTTGTGGGTTATTCAATGCCGAACTTTGATTCATTCATAAACATTTAACTATAATTATATCTATTTATATTTTCAACGTTATATTGCAATTATTTTGAAATAGACTTTTTATTTGTCAGTAATAATAATCACATATATATATACACATATATTGTAATAACTGTTTCTGTTTAATGTAAATAATCTGCAAACGGTTATATGGTTTCAATATCCCAGTCTAATACTAATAATTTATACACAATTCAATAGTTTTAATTAATTATTCCTGTTTACAATTATTTTAGTCTTTTTGAGTTTTCTTCTACTAGTGTGAGCTGGCAGTGTATCTCTGGAGTTTAAGTGGCAGCAAGTCTCCTCAGGTCCCCAGGTTCTTCAGACTATTCTGGCAGATCTCAACAATAGTCTGAATGGTCTCGATTCTTCATTTGATTTCAAATTCTTCCAATCCCCTTTCCAAGCCTATTGTTATACTTGTAAACTTTTTATATCACTGCTTGTTAATGGTCTTTCACTCCAGTCCGAGAGACAGCAAGTCTCCTCAAGTTTCCAGGACTCATCTCAGTATTCTGACTGATCTTAACAATACTGTTGTTTGAATGGTCTTGATTCTTCCTCAGATTTCCAATTCTTCCAGACTTCTTACGAAGCTTTTGGAGACCGTTTTAAGTGCGCCAGTTAAAACTGGCATCGCCTTTACTCTCATGTCCTACAATGTTTTTAGTCGTAAGGCAAGGTTCAAATACTTGTCTCTCTTTTCTTTGAATTTACCCCGTGGTCCTACAGTACGGCAAAGTCAATTATGCGACAGGTTCTCTTTTTTTTTTGTTATCACCAGGTCTGGTCTTATATCCGGGATTAGGTAACCTGTTTTTATCTCAAAATCGCTGAGAATTTCGTGGGTCTCATTCAAGAGGAAGGATTGAAGATTCTGCATATACCATTTGTTAGTATGGTCAAATTCCAATTTCTTGCACAATTCCCAATGGATCATCTCCCCCACCCAGTCGTGTCAAGTCTTATACTCCTTTTGCTTTTCGCGCTAGTTCGCTTATTGTATGGTCTCCTCCAGTCCTCTTATTTTCAAGTCCTCCAATCTCTGTACCAATCCTTTAGTGACGGTAGTGAGCGCGCCAATTACAATTGGTATCATTGTTACCTTTAGTTTCCATAATTTTTCCAGTTCTCTAGCAAGGTCTAGGTACTTATCACTCTTTTCGTTTTCCTTCAGTTTTACCTCGCGGTTAGTCGGGACGTTACAGTCCACAATTCGGTTGGTTCACTTTTTTTGTTGACTATCACTTGGTCTGGTCATCTGGCCGAGGTTAAGTGATCCGTTTGTATCTCAAAATCCCAAAAATTTTGTGCCTCTCATTTTCTCGGACGGATTCTGGGTTGTGCAAATACTATTTGTTCGTATTCAAACTTCTTGCACAATTCCCAGTGGATGACCTTCCCCACCCATCCGTGTCTAGTCTTATACTCTCTTTGCGCTAATTTACTTATTCGCTTATTATGTGATTGATCATTTCGTCTCTTTCACCTCGTAATCTTCATATGTAATTTTGTTTCATCTTGTCTATTCTCGCTTTGACATTGTTAGTCCTTATGGCTTTCTTCTATGGCGCTATCTGAAGAGATTTCATTTCTCTCACACGTTTTCCCTTTGTTAGCCATGCCCAAGTTTTCTTGTGTGAGATTTTGCTTGTGTGTCACTTGAAATATTATTATTATTATTATTATTAATAATATAGTACATTGCTAATAGTGAAAGAATAAAATCTGCTAAGCATCAGAATATTGAGACAAAAAGAAAATTACAAGCCCTTAAAGAGACCAGAAGCTGACTTTATCAAACAAACAGAAATTAGGGGAAAATTACGAGTACCTCATAAAAAAGAAGAAAGCTTCTCAAAATCTTGGAGCAGAAATCTTTTCAAAGGAATAAACATCTATGCAGTATCCCCGGTAAGATACTCTGTACCATTCTTAAAATGGATTCAGGTAAGTAAAAAACGAAATTAATGACCACTTACAAAGCTTTACATTCGAGACTTGACGTAGACAAACTATATATATCAAGAAAAGTGGGAAGAAGAGGACTCATCTGAATTGAGGTTTGTGTAGATGCAACAATTCAATGACTCAAGGTATATACGAAACAAAGCTACTAAAGAGTCAAAAAGTTACTTTGGAGTGAAAAAGTAACTAAAAACTAAAAGTGCAACTAAATACTAATGGCTGTAGCTAATAGAAGCAATGTCAGTATTAGAACAAACAGTGAAACAACAAAATAAAAAAAAGACAGACATGGGAAGAAAAACAACTTCAAGCAGAAAAACTGACGAAATTGCACATGAGGTTACCTGGAGACGGCTTCGATGGGGAAAGCTCATAAAAGAAATTAAAGCTCTTTTAATAGAATCACAAAATACTGCCATAAGGGTTATATCGAAGCGAAAATAAATAATACCAAACAAAAATTAAGGCGTATAAAATTCTCTGGGACGTTGAAAAATAAATGGATCACCTATCCCGGCCAGAAAACCAGACCAAGTGCTAATTAACGAGAAGAAAAGAACTTGTCATCAAGAGGATTTTGCTCTTCCAGTGGATCACAGAGGGGAAAATGAAAGAAAGTGAAAGATACTTGGATCTTGCCTGAGAGCTAAAAATCTGTTGAATATGAAAGTGACGGTGATACCAATTTTAATTTATGTGCTAGGAGCGGTCTCCTAAGAGCCATGAAAAACTGTCGGAACTAGACATCTGAAGAAGAATCGAAACCCTCCAGACTACGGTATTGCAAACATAGATTAGAATATTAAGAATAGTCCTGTAGATCTTAAGAGACTTGCTTTCACTCAAACTCCAGTGAGAAATTATCTGTTTAAACTGTTGTAAAAATCGCTTAGAGTGAGAATATTACAACTGCTATTCATAATAATAATTATAATCCATTGTTTCCAGAGAGTTATATGGTTTTCTCTTGAGTTGAAATAATTTTCAAATCGATATATTTGACTCACAAATAGTATTATTACTCTGCATCTGATTAGAGCTGGGAGTAATGCAATGAAGGGGTACTCTATATTCATTAGAACTTGATAAATAGGACATACCCTTTTGGGCAGAGGTGTCTTATCCCTCTATAGAGGATGTAGTCGGTCTATTCTAAGCCCCAACGTTAGGGTGAAAGTGGGTAGGTGTCAAAATATAAACGGGTATGTTTCAGTTACATTGATTAATTTGTGTATGCGATCATCTCAGTTGTATATCAATAGATTCAAGTTGACATCGATATCATCAGATTGGTACACTCATGGACATATATACGCGTACACACTCACATGTATATATATATATATATATATATACATATATATGTGTGTGTGTGTGTGTGTGTGTGTGTGTGTGTGTGTGTGTGTGTGTGTGTGTGTATTTAATATTTTATATTTCTTTAAGATACATTCCCTTCTTTTTTTCAAGATATGTCTCTTTGTAAATCAAAATTGAAATTGAACGCTTGTTACATTTAATATTTTTTATGTTTCTTTGTAAAATAGAAAATATCTTTTTAGTTTCTATCAAAATACATATAACACTGAATAGCCCGAGTCACAGAGACTTTGATAATTTAAAATTTATAATTATGTGAAACTTATAGAAGTAAGAAACAAACTCTGAGGCATCTTTTGATTTCTATTTCTTATTTTTTAAAACAAAAATTCTGTTTCTACTGGACAGTTTTATAGTAAAAATAATAAAATGATGACCGGAACAAGAATTCCTGAACAGAGTAGGTAAAATGTGAAAAGAAAAAGGGAGAAAAAGTATAAAACATTAAAGGAAAGGCGATACGGTGTTAATAAATCCATTGAAAAAAAAGTTACTAAAAAGGCAAAAAAGAAGTAAAAAGATAAAGTAATAAAAGCAACAACAAAAAAAAACAAAACAAAACAAAATGGTTTTTAAAATAAATAAATGAATGACGAAGAAAGAAAGAAAGAAAGAAAGAAAGAAAGAAAGAAAGAAAGAAGCAAACAACAATGGAAAAGAAAAAGATGAATAGAAGATATTCAAAGAAAGAAAAATGTGTGGAATCAAAGGAAAAACGAAAAAAATGAATTCCACAAAAAGAAAAAAAAGAAAAGAAAATGAAACTAAACAAAAATTCTCCAAGGAAGAAGAAACAATGAGTTAAAAAAGTAAAGAAAAATGAACGAAGAAAGAAGAAAAGTTTAATTAAAAACAAAAGAAAAGAGAAAGAAATACAGGACCAAAAGGAGAGACCCCCCCCCAATTTGAAAAAGAATGAAACAAACAACGAATGATTATAAAATTTTCTCAAAAGTCTGAGGGCATCATTTTATAATAATAATTTATCTTGTAAGAAATTTAGAAAAAAAATGAATGAAATTAAAAATGATACGAAAACAGGAATAAATGAAACAAAGAAAAAATTCCCAGAAATGATGAAAGAATGAGTTAAACGAAGAAAGTAAGCGATAAAACAACTAATACACTTGAAAAAAGCAAAGAAAGTTTGACGCGTAAAGAGCGAAAGAAAGAAAGAAAGAAAAGCATTCAAATACAGTGTCCCGTTTACACATCTTGATTTTATGATGTGGATGAACAGAGAAATTCCGGTTAATATATTTGAACTTAGAAGAACAGGAGGTGCCCTACTTTACTATTGATGTTCTATTGTGAACATGTACATTTATTATTTTATGATTGAAAGGTCGATCGTTGCTTCTCGCTATATTTTCATAAACGTTTTCTTTACCTCTTTCATGTCTCACTGTTTCTTTTAAAAACACATATATATATATATATATATATATATATATATATATATATATACACATGCATATATATATATATATATATATATATATATATATATATATATATATATATACCTTTAAGAAAAACAAAAACCGGTCACATTAGGGTTATAAATTTATTTCCATCCTGTTATGGGTATTGGTATGAATCAATAACACCAAAAATAACAGGTCTTCTTCAGATCTCATGGATAAAATAATTACAGTCAGAATAGACACAGGAGGGAAGGGTGGGAAGGGTAGAAGGGGGGGTGAAGAGTTTCTTCCCCATTTTCTTTTTTTATTACCGGTTGGAATCACAATAATGTAACTGGACTTATATTCAACTCACTTTCTACAGTAAATTGAATTTTTTGAATTTTTTAATTCTAAATACATTTCAACGTAAAACTCCTGATTTAATAATAATTTTGGGAACTACAACATTTCTTAATAACCTTACGTAAGGATTACAGGAATATTTAAATGTTCATAGTTGAATGATTTTTTGTCCTGAGGGAATTATTCCTGACTCCGCTTTAACTGGACTGAATAATACATAATATATATATATATATATATATATATATATATATATATATATATATATATATGTGTGTGTGTGTGTGTGTGTGTGTCTGTGTGTGTACCCATCCCCTTCACACAAGCAGGATCAATTTTTTAAAGGGAGCTTAATACTTTTCCAAAGGATATTAGCGCTATGCGAAATGCAATAACCTCATCCAGGATTTGAACTCGGGTTACTATCTCCATTTCCTGCGATAGTAACTAATTATTACGCCACGGCCACCTCCGTGAGTGAATGTGTGTGTGTGTGTGTGTGTGTGTGTGTGTGTGTGTGTGTGTGCTTATTTAACTCCTCTGTCAAGGGTAGGATGAGAGTTTTCCCACTCTTAAACTTTTTCTAACCACAGGTAAAGAACCCAGTCAGCCCAACAATTTACCCATATCTGAGGGAGACAGAAGAATAGATAGAGTCAGGTCTTTCTCAAGAACATTAACGTGATGTAAAACGCAGGTTTGAACTCGGGTCATCGATTACATTTTTTAAGACGCTAAACGTTACGTTAAACCTGTTATCTTATATATATATATATATATATATATATGTGTGTGTGTGTGTGTGTGTGTGTGCGTGTGTATGTGTGCCTCATTCTATGCTCGATATAATTGATGTAACATATTCAAATTCCTTCAGATCACACACATATACAGACACTATTTTATGCTTTATTTCATTTTTCATATTCTTGCCTATTTTTCTTGCAAAAAACTTTCCATAAAGAACACAGAAATAGGAGAGAATAACTGTCGCTTATTTAAAAATCGAAAACTGTGTGAAATAGATTATTAAAAACCAGATCAGTGAATATAAAATGATATTGTATTATAATATGTTATCGCGTATATTATGTAACTCTCTCTCTCTCTCTCCCTCTCTCTCTATATATATATATACACACACAAAATGTCAATTTCATATATTTTCCGGAGGAAAACAATCATCACATAAGATTATATATATATATATATATAATCTCATCTGATGATTGTATTCTCACCGAACCCTCGCCCACACAAAAAACAAGCATGAAACTGACTCTACATATATATATATATATATATATATATATATAGTGTGTGTGTGTGTGTGTGTGTGTGCATGTGTGTGTTTAAGAGAGAGAGGGAGAGAGAGAGAGAGAGAGAGAGTTACAAAACGGATATTATCAGCTATCCTTTTTGACGAAATTTTATATAATTGAAAATCTATTGCCAAAGATATGAGTATGTTGCCGTCCAAGATGATTACACTATCACAAAAGAATAATAAAATAGAAATAAATCAATAATTTTCTATTACTGCTTCTAGTCTTGACATCCTCAGATATGCACGATAGTGAGAATATTTTTTTTCCTTTCGGACAGTCTCTCTTGGTGGTTGGTCATCGTTCTTTTACTTATCGTTTTACAACATTCCACAATTGTTCAGTTGGATTTAAATGGGTTATGCTATATATATATATATATATATATATATTCAAACGCTCACATACACATACACATCTACCCATATAGACATATGTGTGTGTGTATGTGTGTGTGTTTGTAAAACTAGATATTTGAAAAAAAATTAATCTAAAATCTTTGAGAACATGTGTAATTAGTTCAACGCCGCTGGCAAATAAAATTTGAGGCTTCTTATTTTTTAAAAAGTCAAACTCCAAGACAGCTATAAATTGGTTGAAGGATAGAAAGAAGCAGCCAAAGAAAGTTGCTAACCCTGGTTAAAGTTTACTAATGACACTAGGTGAAATTAGATATCTCCATCTCAGAAAATAGGTCCCAGGTTTTCTTTGAAAAATTCCGATCTTAAATAATTTATTACTTTTGTTGATTAATCATCGACGAAGAAAAAATACTTCATGATAGAAAAAATTCTTTTTCATATTTGATGAATATGAGTCGCCGTATTTCTCATTGGTCTGTTTTTTTCCAGTTAATGAAAATACAGGATTTTTAATGTTTATTTTCATGATAGGTTGGTCATTTTTACCATTGGTGGAACATAATCTTCTTCACCTCATTGAGTCTAAATTACCTGTGTGACATGAACAAAAGTCTGCTTCAATGACTAAAATAATTGTTTATTCAATCCTAGGGCAAGTGATAGGTGATTTTCAAGGCTGGCAAACCTTTTTCTAAATTAATGATTGGCATAGTACAATCTTTTTAAGCCCATTTTCGAGTTCAGGTATACGAGAAAGATGCTGCTTTTAAAGACTGGCCCATTATGGTACCTCCGGATATCTCCGTTCAAAGAACCATGGTATCCCCTGATATCTAAGTCAGCGGAACAATCCAGTGAATCTATATATCAACAGTTGGCAAATATGATTTATAAGATAATATTTAAGTATTAATCTAAATAAATAAAAAAATACGGTGTGATGCCCTATTGTGAGGACATTTTATTACTATCATAAATTGATTTTTTCGGTCTAGGATCACCATCATTTTTATTTTGAAATCAAACTTTTAATCATTCTAGGTTTCTCTATTTCTAAATTTCTCAGAAAAAATCATATCACAATTATAGAATGATTAAATTGGGCCAAAGAGAAAATTTGTGAGAAAAACAAGGATAAAGAAACCGATCTAAATGAATCAGGACGGGTATCATTGATAACAGCAACAGAAATATACAATGTTGGATATATTAATGCAAGATGTGAAAATTAACACATAATATAATAAAGATGATAGACAGGGAAAAATTTTCTTCTGTTATAATTTTATTAATCTATCAATCTATCTATCTACTTAGCTGGCAAAATTATATTTGTCTGTCCGTCTCAAAGCTTATAGTGTAAAACATACTAATCATAATAATAAGAGCGTGCCAACGGCACGTTTTCCCTTGACACTGTTGGCCATCTCTCTTGGGAGGTCCTCCAGACGTCATCTGATGTATATAGGTATTTTTTTTCGTCTACCTCTGGTCTGTCCATAGGAAAAAGTCGCTGATTAGTTCATCTTTGCTTTAGCTGCAGTGCCCTGCATGTCTTGTTCGTCTTACTTGTATGGTTTGTAAGATGGGAGGTAAGTGGTCATGCTGCTGCTGTTGTGTAGGGTGCTGTCTCCAGGATTTGTTTAAAATAGCATACATTCTTGTATAGTTCCCGTATATATATATATATATATATATATATATATATATATATATATATATATGTGTGTGTGTGTGTGTGTACACGAGGTGCATTCAATATGTTTCCAGACTTTTTTAGTACAGGCTTTTAAAATTGTCGTAGACTCTTGAAAAATCAGTATCTTATTGCTATACATGTTATGAGATGACAGACTAATTTCTTTGATTTCAGGTTC
>OY757907.1:139775185-139780185 GCA_963585895.1 Sepioteuthis lessoniana | reverse complement strand
CTATTCCTTATTATATATATATATATATATATATATATATATATATATATATATATATATATATATATATATATATATATAACACTTAAAAACTTATATTTCTCATACCGGACATACTTGCATGTAATATACCCCAAAATTTTAAAGATATGATAGGCAGTAACAAAATATTAACGAATATACTTATCTGAAACAAATTTACGATGAAAAGATAAAATCCTGCGCACTATCCAATGGTAAAAGTAGATTTTATTGAAAACAAATCAAATATACAAAATCATTTACTTGTTCCGTAAACAATAAGTCATAAAATCTACCACCAACGAAACCGGAATAGTAATATCATAATTTATCTTTCAGAATGCACATGTTGCTCCAAACATTTAGTTAGTTCTAGAATAACCAACCATAGAGAAAAGAATAAGATTATCAAACCATGATAAATTATTCCCAGTTGAATATTATTTTCACTTAAATGATCAAAACTTTAGCAGAGACATTGAATTCATGATAATATTGAAAACTAAAAAAAAGACCCAACAACATCCCACCAGTAATGAAACAATGAAAATAATAATACATCTTGAAAACCTAATCACAAAAAGGACTTGATAAGAAATTAAACCATTCAAACATTTTACCTTCCATTTCCAAACATTTACATTAATATGAAATATTACTACTACTAGTACTACTTCTACAACTATTACTACTACTAATAATGATGAATCTAAGTTATGTAGTAGCAGAGATGAAACATTGTAAAATGTTCCTTCTTTTTATGGTGCGTAATTTCGAATCTTGTCAAAAGCTTCTACTTTATGCCGATGTCAACAATCGGAATCAAAAAGTCATCAATGTGAAAAAGAAAACTCGTCAAACATTATTGATTAAAATAATCTATTTCAGAATTAAAATATCTTAAGACAATTACTTCTTGCTAAATTCCTAAGATAAGGCAATCTAAAATGTATTTGTCCAAGTACTACAATAAAAAAAGAAAAATAGTCACGAAGTAATAATAGAAATAGTTCTACTTAGAGTTTCAAGAACTTATAAACGAATGATGATTCCGAAAAATTTCATTTGAAAGAGAATCGTAATTCTATGATTTGTTTGAATTTTGATTTTATCAATACAACTCTGCGAATTAATTCTTCGGACTTCTCAAGGTATATGTCATCAGGTAGCAGTGGAAATTTACTAAGCTTTTTGCTTAGATGTGGCACAAGGCCATATGAAAGGGGTACCCAATGAGAGGCGAGCTTGCTAACCATTACACCACCAGAGACGCCTGTCATCAGGTAGCAGTGGATATCTTTTTGATCTAGTAGCCATGGTAACATAATTTTTGGTTGGGAAGGAAGTGGGAAAATATTGGTGAGTTCTCTCGAGCGGTGGAATGATATCTACCAGACAAATTCTTCAATGATTGAAGGCCAAACAACGAAAAATGCTGAAAAGTGGTTTAAAAAATCTAGATAAGGCTGAGAAATGTCTGCATGTCTGTTCTGATTCTTCGTCGCTGATTCAAATGTCATTTCATACATTAGGAAAAATGAAAACACGCCCAGAAATTAGATGCGAGAGATTTGTGTGTGTGGGGGGGTTTATTGTTCAATATCATATCATCTCCTTATGGTTTATTTAAAGCCGCAACTTGATTCATTGGCCTAGTGAGTACCGTGATCGCCAATAGTCCTGGTGACCTGGGTTCAATCCCAGGTTGCGTTATACCAAAGACTTTAAAAATGGTACTTGATACGTCCTTGCTTATCACTCAGCGATATTAGGTACGTATCAAGGGTAAAGTGGAGCAATCTAGGGAAAGCGCCCTCCCCCTACACCTCGCTGTAGTAGCTATTGAAAAGGGAGCCTTCTGGTCGCCCTTGACTATGGACGCCAACTTTACTTTTACTATTTAACGGTATATCCATATATGGTTTATTTAATGCCGAAATTTGATTTCTTTGTAAATGTTTGTCATCATAACTATATTTTCATTGTTCCATTGCATTTGTCAAAAACTTTTTTTTTTGTCTCTCATCATTTGTTTGCACACAATTATGATATCAATTATTCCTATCTCATATTTAATAATTAGCTGACAATTATATGATTTCATTGGCCTAATTAGTAAAGTGTTCGCCAATAGTCCGGGAGACTGGGGTTCAATCCCAGGTCGAGTCATACCTAAGACTCAAAAAACTGGTACTTGACGCTGCCTTGTTTAACACTCAGCATTATAAAGTAATGATCAAGGGTAAAGTGCAGCAATCCAGGGAATGGAGAAGTGCCATCCCCTAACCTCGGTGTAGTATTTATTGAAAAGGGACCCTTCAGGTTACCCTCGACTAAAGTCGCTAACTTTACTTATACTATTTAACGGCATATCAACTTCTTATGGTTTATTTAATGCCGAAATTTGATTTCTTTGTAAATGTTTGTTATCATAATTATATTTTAAATGTTCCATTGCATTTGTCGACCAAGGTTGCTAACTTTACTTTTTTAAAAGTATTCCTATTTAATAGTGATAAGTTGGCGACCGTAGTCGAGGGCGACCGTAGTTGAGGGCGACCAGAAAGTTCCCTTTTCAATAGCTACTAACCTCCTAGTTTGAGATTTATAAGTCAACCTTCAAAACTTTTTTGATGTGTTGAACGTCATAGTTATGAGCTTTAAGGAAGATTGACGGACATTGATAAAGATCAAATTGTTATGACTAGAAGACTAGGTCAGGGTATATCTAAATCGTTTTCTAGGAGACACACGTTCAAAGTAATGGACAGCCATGATTTAACGATGTGAAACTACAAAAAGACTGCACTCTGGGGGAACAACATACCCGTGGAGGCAATACGAGGAATTGATCAATGGAAAACAGTAGGTCTTATCATTCCTTTCAACCATCTTCCTCAGCATCATAAAAGAACAGGTAGACCCTTTCATTACAACAATCTTCTGTGGATTAGCATCTTTCGGTAGAAACATGCCCCCACCAAGTTAAATTAAAAGAATTGTATGGGAATCGTTGCAAGGGTTGTTTATTGCACTTCAAATTCTCCTAATCACAATGCTATTCATCAGTTACAAGAAGTGCTGAACCAACAAGTTTATTCTGAAAATTCTAACCCATGTGATTTACAACTGTTTAAAGATCTTGTATCATCTTGATTGTAGATCCCAGAAGAATTATGTTGAGCTTATACCAAGAAAACGTTGATTTACGGATCATATTTGCTTATAGCCTATTAAGGGTTAACGGCTAATTCTAATTTTGTTTCATCACAGTCTATCTATCTATCTATCTATCTATCTATCTATGTGTATGGGTATGTGTGTGTGTCTCATTGGTCTGGTAAGAGACTCATTATAATTTCAGTCTTTTTAGAGCGCCACACGTCTGTCGACTTGTTCCAGATAAGTTTAAGTTTATATATATATATATATATATATATATATGTATATATATATATATGTGTGTGTGTGTGTGTGTGTGTGTGTGTGTGTGTGTAATGGAGTGTAATCCTACAATACACAGAGAAAAATTAATAACAAGGTAAAGCAAGTAGAAGGAGAGATTTATTGAGAATGTACAAACTCTTTCTTGGTAGATTTTTCATAGGTTTTGGTATTTTTGTATTTTTAGACATCCATCGTTGATTTAACATCACTAATATCATCCCTCACAGTCCTGATGATGCTCCATTAGAACCAAAACACTATAGAGTCGACTTTGCTTCCCAATAAATTTCTCCTTCTACTTGGATTACTTTATTATCAAATTTCTCTCTGTCTCTGGCTGTCTGTCTGTCTGTTTGTTTGTCTCTCTCTATATATATGAACACACACACACACACACACACACACACACACACACACACACACACACACACACACACACATATGTGTATATATATATATATATATATATATATATAATTCCAAATATCGATCGAAATTTAGTAGAGTGATATCATAAGACATTGGTTTTGGTTTAGTTTCGTTTGCTTTTATAGGACATCAACTATTGTAGGTTATTTAATGTCAAATCCATTTTCTACATATAAACAGTTCTACTTCAAATAATTTAGTTTAGCATTAGTACACAATTTAGTTGGATTTGAACCATAGGTAGGAGCCTATCAGGTGCCACTACTCAGGGACAGAGTTGACCCGACAATGATGGGGTACTCATTCCCCAAAGCTCCACCATTACTGGAACCTCACCATCAGATTGTGTAGTTTCATATCCTGAACATTCGTTGGAGGGGGTCTTACCCTCTGCAGAGGTGAAGTCTGTGTATTCTGCTTCCCCAGCCGACTGGGCTTGCAAGACATTGACAGTGAGGGCGATCATCACGTCTAATTATAATAGCTTTATGTTAAACAAGTCTAAACTTGGTCACCTTCATCAACCAAATTTGATTGGACTGATCACGTGGGTTTGACCCTTTTTTAGGCCCCTCAAATGTGTGTCCTTATGCCAAATTTGGTCTTTATTGATACATCGTATCTATCATTAAACCAAAGTTAGCTAGTTGATATTGCAGTACTCCATAGGGTACTCCGAATTTCTTATTCTTTACTGAATGAGGTGTTCATTCAACTTAGTTATCTGATGTTTTCTAAATGAACTGGGTGATCCTCATCTGTAATTATCTTGTGCCAGACTAGGTTAAGATTGGCAAATATATTTTTTTAATATGTTTTGACAAAGTCATATATAGAATGGAAATCATATATCAATTGCACAACTGATTGATTGAAATATAGTTATCGAACTTACAATTACGTATACAAATATATGCAAATTTATACTTATTACACTGAATCAATATGCATAGATTTGTAAACTTTATTCAATTTTACTTTTCATCGTAACTCACAATCACTAATTCAAGTTGCTAAAAATAATTTCAAAATGTAACACAATTTTTTTAGCGAAACAACGTCTGACTGCAGTGTTTATTAAACAATTGGCATTTTACACTATA
>OY757907.1:139675185-139770185 GCA_963585895.1 Sepioteuthis lessoniana | reverse complement strand
GTTCTAGTGAATTATGAAGGCTATTTTCCTTTAAATATGATGCATCAATTATAATAAAAGGACTATGTTAATCATTCTCAGGTTTTTGATCATCTATTTTTTCGAATGTTATATAATTATTTTGATAACTTTATCAAAATACGAACTTTATTGAGCTTGATATTTTGGAATTATATAATTTACCTTTTATAATTAATATCCTTATTTTTTTTTCTTTGATGAAATGTTCTATGAAGTTTCAAAATAAAAAGTTATTTTACATTTAAACTTTTTCTTAACATCGTTCTGATCTTGACGCTCACTACTGCACACACACACACACACACACACACACACACACACACATATATATATATATATATATATATATATATATATATATATATATATATATATATATATATATATATATAAACATGTAAAAGCATAGATAGATGGATAGAAAGAAAAAAGAAAAGAAGAAAAAGAAAGAAAAAAGAAATTTGTAAATTACGTTGTATTTAATATTCCCCGTGATTATTTTAGGTTTATCTATTTCAACATTTATTTCATTATCAATCGTTGTTGTTGTTGTTGTTGTTGTTGTTGTTCTTCTTCTTCTTCTTCTTCTTCTTCTTCTCTCGCTATATATTTATGTACATATATGTGTGTGTGCGTGTGTCTGATATTATAATCAAACACAGAGACAAAAATTAAATATATTTATTTGAAAATATTTACTAAAATTTTAAAATTCTGGTTTTAAATGAGAAACATTTAAAAGGAAAGAGTTCTTAGAATGATGTTCCAGCCCAACAAAGTGCTTTATAATAAGCCCTCAAATTTCGGGTCTTTATTTATGTCTGTATCTCGGCTTTTGAAATCATTTAGAAATACAAATATCTTTCATTACATGAGAAAAATACTGATATATTTACCAAGATTGATATTTTCCACTACGAGAGAAGATGGTGAAAGTTGGTGTGTTGGAAATATTTCGATGCGATATCCAATTTGCGAAAATTAATGTAAAATGCCTGGCATTTGTCGAGGCTCGATCACTTTTGCCAGTTGAAATTACGTATGCCTTAAAGCCAGAACAAAATAATTTATGAATATAATGACACGACACATTCTGTCAGTAGGAAATAATCACTGTTAGATTTTAACACTGGCTGCATTTAAATATAAAAGACGTTGGCAAATTGACATTTTTTCCTCTTGACTCATATTTGATTTCGCTGTTAGGCTATCTTCTTTCTTATCTAATTCTTGTCATTTTCTATACAATCAAATCAATTCCATTTGTCAAAAGATAATATTACTGGCAGAATTGGCTTATTATGTAGAGTATAAATTCATTCCTTATCATATTACTAAAGAAAGGCATTGAAAATCAGAAAGAAAACGATTCTTTGTGGTTAGAAATTTATCGTCTTGGTTACGTCAACGATGTAGGACTAACACAAACTACGGTATGCTGGAAGATGCGTCAACGTCCCAAACTAGAACGACTGAAGAATTGCCTCCTCACTGTCTTTCATATACCACAAAGCCAAATACATCTGCAGGGCCAAACATCATGTTAAACGCAAACATTATTAATAGATTTCATATTTATTTCTTATGTTGTTCTGCAGATATCAACTCTAGAAAAATCATATAAGGGTCCCTTATACTCTGTTACAACCCAATGTTTTTGGCTGTTATTTTATTTGGCTTTTCTTATCACTCTACGATCACACCGTCAACCATTAATATATATATATATATATATATATTATATATATATATATATATATATATATATATATATATATATATATATATATAATGTGTGTGTGTGTGTGTGTGTGTGTGTGTGTGTGTGTGTGTGTGTGTGTGTGTGTGTGTGTGTGTGTGTGTGTGTGTGTTAGGATAGAGTAGAAAAGGAGTCAACGGTGTTGGTTGACAGTTTTTCATCAATGCGATCACCAGAACTATATTAATTACCAAGTCAGTCCCCAAGCGCCTTTGGCCTCGTGTCTACGTTACTATAACTTAGATGTATATGCTCTATCACTGATATTGAACACTCTTTATTCATAAATATAAAAAAAAAATATATTATTTATTTAAAATGCGGCTCAAAAAATTAAAAAAAGAATATCTGAAAAGAACTTTCAAATAATTTTTAGTATTGAATTAGAATCGCTACATCATGTGTTTTTATTTATGCTCGATCAAAATCTTTTTGTCATCTGAACAGATTTGTGCTTACTAATCTAAACGAGAATATGCAGGCATGATGAATATTTGAATATTGTATAAGTTTGTCTCAGAAAAGCTGTACAGAAAAGAAAAATTCTTCCGAAAAAATCTTTGAATAAACTTATAAAGAAAAAATGAGAATAGCATGAAATTTCTTAATTTTTTTGCGTTGTTTCTTTTATAAGTCTGCCGAATGGGAGATTTCTGATTTCAAAGAAACTAAAATGATTCACTCAAAATATTTACCTTCCAAATATTCCGTTCCTTGGCCAAACAGGAACTGATACCCAATAGACCTCGAGACACTTAAAAAAGAACTTTTCACAAATGATCAAAAGATATAATTCGACCTAATTACTATACTCCTAATTATCATATTCCTAATTATGATACTCCTTCATTTTAGGTAAATAAATTATACAAATAAAACTCAATTGTAGATTTTCAAAATTATTCTAGAAAAATTGCTGAAACAAGTGACAAAGCTGGTTATAACAGAAACTTTAAAGAGAAGAATAAAGAGAGAGACAAGAAAGCAAAGCATGAATGACTGATTTGATTTCAACGGCACGTCAACCCATCTACGGTTATTTTATGCCAAGAGGTTAGATAACCAGCATTCTCTGCATATTTCTTGTGTAGTTGTTTCATAAAAGGCTTGTTTCTTTGATTTGATTTCAACGGCACGTCAACCCATCTACGGTTATTTTATGCCAAGAGGTTAGATAACCAGCATTCTCTGCATATTTCTTGTGTAGTTGTTTCATAAAAGGCTTGTTTCTTTGATTTGATTTCAACGGCACGTCAACCCATCTACGGTTATTTTATGCCAAGAGGATAGATAACCAGCATTCTCTGCAAATTTCTTGTGAAGTTGTTTCATAAAAGGCTTTTTTCTTTGTACATGTTCCTCTAAAGCAGAAATAATTCTTAAACAGGTCAATTTGACCCCCAAAATGAAACCCTAACTGGTTCTACTACTCAGGTCAAAGTGAATCTGGGAGAAATGGCAACAAAAAAGCACTCCATACTCCCAAGAGTTCCAACTATGGAGCCTCATAATCAGATACAGTTTATTTCTACCAAGAATACCTCTTTTAGTGGGGTGGATCTGCTCGTCTACGGTAGACACAGTTTATTGTAAGACCCGTTGACTAGGCTACACAAAGAAAAATTTAGGGAAAAAAAGTAAAATATAGAGAGTAAGAATAAAAGAGGTATATATATATATATATATATAAGTCTGTGTGTGTGTATGTATATGTATGTGTGTGTGTGGATGTGTGTGTGTGTTTAGTTTAGTTTCTTTGTTTAATGGCATATCAATCTTTGTAGGTTATCTAATGCCAAAGCCATTCTCCTAGAAGAACAGTAGTAGTACTATTTAACGCATAGCTGGGTGGATAAGAGGGTTCATACCTTTATCAAGGGTATTTGCCAGCAGTGTGTGTGTGTGTGTGTGTGTGTGGTGAGAGAGACAGATTTCGTACACGAGTATGAGATGTGTTTCAATGTGTTTATTTCCCATTAATGTTTCCCTAAGAAACTAGTTAGTTGCTCAAAGAGAAATAGGTTGGTTATATCAAGCAAAATAAATGAAAAATTATTCAGAGAAAACGCATGATTTATTCAATCCAAATATTTACTGTCGGTCTGTATATGTTTATTCTACCTTAGCTGGAAGATGTCAGTTCTTTTTATTCAAAGATCTAACTTCGAGGAAGATTTTAATTTTATCTGGAAACGGTTTTGCTACAAATAAAGTTATCTAGATACTTAAGGAAAAATAAGCATACCTTAAAGGAGAGGTAGGTAGACTGAAAAGCTTCAGTCGCTTGAGGGCGGCCATTGTCTCTACACCAAAGTGGGGTTTATCTGGGCTTTGAATGCATAATTTGAAAGTGGTCTACATTGCTAAGCTCAGAAGTGGTTCACCAATTCTAAGATGAGATACCTCTGTTTGATCGAACATTGCGTTTCAGAGCTAATTGCGTAGTTTCCTTGATTTCATGCTGATTATCAGGAGCCAGCATTTGGTCCAATCGCTTTCAGTTTTTAAAAATATAATTTCATCACAAGTCATGATAGTATAAAATAAATGTATCATTATTATTAAAAACGATTGATTCACATATCATGTAGTAGTGATTTTTTGTTTGGTTTCCCATTCACTACAAATCAAGTGCATTTATCTACTTTTTCCTTTTCGAAACTTTTAAGGACTGAAATTAATTCGCTGGGAAGTTCCAGTGAGGCAGTTGCTAACGTGCATCAGTGAATTTGAAATCAAATCATATGCTATTAGGTTCCAGTTCGGACTAATACCATTGGGAAAAGTACAAACACCCTTAATCCCCTAAACTGTCGGGGTAAATAGTACCATTATGTACTAATATTAACACAAAGGATGACATTGGTATTAAATAACCTTGGAAGTTTGTGATGTTATTAAAAAAAGAAATCAAACTATAGAATAATTCCGGCAGAATAGACTCATTTTTTTCCGAAAGACTTGCAATATTCATAATTTTCTGAATATTTTGATCAACTAGTTTTTCTCTAATTACAAATCTTCTTTACAAAAATCGTATCATTTATTCACTAACTGCATCGTCTATATATTTATGATTTTTCTTTATTCCTTGTAGCTCTGTCTATATCATAGCCCAACTAGAATCTATACGAATGCAAAGATAAATAGCTTTCAATATTTGTTTAAAAATGATGAATGGATTTGACCGATTTCATTCATTTCATCTAAACTGAAATCTCGACTTTAAAAAGCGTCTCTGTTAGTGTTACATCTCAGTTTTGTCACTAAATGTGGGGTTAATACTTCTTGCAGCTTCATTAAGAGCCAGTTTGAAACCCATGCAAACATGGAAATCGTGATTTCAAAGGTGTTTTATGATTTTTGGAAAAGATCGTAAAATTTAATGGAAGGATAATGGAAGAATTTTTACCGTATAATCAATAAATTACCATATTTAAAAAGAAAATTATAAGTGAAAATTTATTTTTATTGAAAAAGAAAAAAAACTTGAAAATATTGAGCTTAAAACAAAATATGAGGGTTAAATCCAAAAAAAGTAGAATCAAAATAGAAGACAAAAATTACCGGATATATAGTAGTAAAATCCGGAACTATGGATTTCAATTCAGCATGCATTTATGACATTTTGAACAAGATATTTATAAAATTTAAGTCAAGAAAAGAAATTATAATAATAATAATAATAATAATAATAATAATAATAATAATAATAATAATTTTTTTGATGAAGCATTTTTGATTATTCTTTTTTTAAATAATTTTTCTCGTATTTCTTTCATTGTGATTTAAAATGGATTTCATTTTAACTTTCATGTCATAATTCCAAGATTGTAAGTAGCGGGATTAAAAATCTTGAATAGGCCACATAGAATGACGGTTTGAAAGTTGCTAGAAGAGGCAAATACAATAGTTTGAATGAAATATGAACCAAAAAATTCAAAATAATCGACATTGTTTAATTTAAAAAAAAATGATAATACAATTAATGCTACCAGTGAATGTGAATAAAAATGACTTTTTTTTGTGTTTTTCGCAAAGGTAAAATTTTCCCCATGAATTCAATTCTTTTAATTTGAAATTGGGTGATCTATTTGAATTTTATTTCAATGATAATGTTATTTAAAATTGTATGATTTTTCATTCATTCGGACAGTTTCCAATCTTTGCAATGCCATTGTTTTACATGGTGAAATCTCAGTTGCTTGTAAAATTTCCTGTTGGACATCATTTCCATCTTGTCATATTTATGTTTTTGATGTCTTGGAGCTAATTCTATCAAACTTTCTTTTTCCTTCCTTTTTTTTAAAAATTTTCTTGTTCTGTCAAAATTACCTTGTTTTAAATCTTTATCTCATGAAATCTTTTAAAATAAAATACATTCCTTCACCTCTTTTTCTTCTTGTACTTCTTCAATTTAACCCTTATTCTATTTTTTTGCACTTTTTCTTTTTAATCGACATTTTTCTTCTTCTTTACATTATCTTTTTTTTCTGATTCTTCCCCATTTTTACTATGGACTCGTTTCTTCTTCTTCTTCTTCTTCTTCTTCTTCTTCTTCTTCTTCTTCTTCTTCTTCTTCTTCTTCTTCTTCTTCGTTTTTGTGTTCTGCCCCCAAAGAAAAATACTTTCGAAACCAGGACACGAGAGTCTCTACAAGTAAATTATAAGTAGTTGACGACAGAATGTCAGCCAACATCTGTCTTGATCTCAGACTGACGGCACCAGGAAAAGAGAAATGAGAAGCAGGGCACGAGATTGATGAACAGGAGAACGAGATAGATGGGACAGTTAACCCCCTAAAGGATAGAGTGCTGATGAAGCTACCTGAAGTCCCCACATGTTTTCGAGATAGAACTGTACTTATTTATATGAGGTCATTACGAAACAGACAGGAGAGATACTCGTTACATTTAGCCAATTTCGACGCCTGATTAACGATTGACATGTTCTGGTGATTGTGGCAGATGTCACCTCAGCAGAAATGAGAAGCAAAACTGAAATGAATTTTAATTGGTTAATATGAACACGGGGGCAAAGGCAGAAAACAGGATTTTTGTGTTAGTTGAAGAGAGAGAGAGAGAGAGAGAGAGAGAGAGAGAGGGGGGGTATTCTAAAAACTTCAGGGACTTTTGCCCTTTTCTTTGAGACTGTTTACGCTACTACACAAATAATAATTAGAAGCGTTTCTTCTCTCCCTAATGATGGATTGAAAACACCCATAAAGTAGGAAGATATAAAAAAGTATAACATTTTTTCCTCTTTTCGTCAATCGGATGGGAATGACGAGTCCTATCAAGGATCAAGAACCAGCAAGACTTCCTTCTTTTTCCGCCAATTTTGACAGAAAATAATAAAATACCTCTTACACTTGCCATCCTTTGTTATTTTTTAAAATATTGCCTTTCCTGTCATCTGTCATATAGTTTCCTTGCTTTCCCTCCCGCTTAATTCTAGATTTTTCTGAAATTCCAAGCACCTGTCCCATTCGTCTTCGATTCACATTGTTCAAGGTCGTTTCTGTTTAGCATAACCTCTCCAGCTCCCCTCCTCACAGTTCGTAGCAATGGAATCACTCACTGGCAAGAACTGGAAGGCTTAAACTGAAAATCTCGGGCAAACATGTGTATACGCCTTGAAAAAAATCCATTGAAACTGAATGTACGGGGCATATAAAGAATGTAGAAGAAATATCTACTGCATTTTAAACTGACACCTGTGAGATGTACGTGAACTTAAGCAAGTGGTTATTGTTGCTACATCCAGCTATTTTTCCAGAGACGATCAGTTATGACGATGACTTGTGCTGGGGCACACGTTTTTTTTAAGACTGGTAGATTTCTATTGATACACAGTGAGCTTTATGTGCATATGCCATCTTATATTGAAATGATACAATTCCACAATGAAAATCGGTACTGCTGTGGGTTTAAAATTCTATCTGGAACAGCATAAATCCAAAATATATCATGAAATGAACACGAAGAGCTCACAGTGTAGCAATTACAGTTTCAAAAATCTTTAAAAAATGTCTCAACAACAATTGCAGGTTGTACACTGGTTTATACTATGATTGCAACTGACCATCTTTGAAAACAAAGGGGTAAGACAGCTTGATGGAGTTACCATTGCCACTTGCCTAAGTACATATATATCACATAGGTTGAAGTTTAAAATGTGCAAAGTATTTTTGCTGCACCTCATATATGCCTCATACATTTAGTTTCACGTGTATGTAGTTTTACTATACAATTCAACATTTAAAATTCTATTTTGCAAAATTTCCACTTAGTTTATCATAATCTTCATAATCTTCATTCTGGCATAAAATTCAAATCCTCAAAAGAAATATCCATGTCATCACCGATGAACCAGAACTACAGTGACTAATATTTCTTAAATAGTTAACCTTCTAAAAATGCTACAATAGTTTCGATTCTCTTACAAATATCAAACTGACGAAAGTAATATTGACGCACGAGAATGACTTCGGCAGATATTTCCAGCAAGTAGACATTGCACTGATAATTGTGATTCCCCTAAAACATTTACGCACCTAGCATCAGTATAGATGACATCCACGACCACTGTAAGCAACATGTAGTAACATTTTCCCACTAGAAAACGCGGACATAAAATTTTCTTTGTACAAAACAGGCCTTGGGCATTAGGATTTTGTCTATGTATTTTCTAGTTGAAGGCGTCTGTTTTTAAAATAGAATGAAATCAAAATTTAGCTGAGATGTTGGTCAGTTATCCTTGAAAAATATCAAACAGTAATCTTTGTTCGTTTATATGAAATAACATCAGCTTTTAAATCACAGTGAAGACAGAATATTGCATGAAGGAACCTAGCCAGTTTTTACATACATTACGGCAAATATGTTATTGAAAGAAGGAATAAAGGTTGCCCCGATAAATATACTCAAAGATAATTGATATTTCATGAAGACTTAAGAGTAGTGGCTGTTTTTCTTTCAGTATTTCGACGTCTATCCGTCTCATTTTTCACATTTTATCAGGATACATAACGTGATAAAATAGCCAAATAATTACAAAGTCATTAAAAAGTTTTAACGCGGTTTTAAACTAATATTTCTTCCACTTTGTTCAGGATAAAAAGAAGTGTGATACGTTTATTACGATTTATTAATTATTCTTCTATTTTACTTGCAATTTAAAAGGGGAAGACAACTCTTTCATACTTCAACTAGTTTCTTCCTGAACTTGAACGATTAGAACTTAAAAAAAAGTGGTTCAACAAGATGACATGCATTGTAACTTTAAACAGGTTTTAAATGAAAATTTACTGGTTACATTATTCAACAGATATCTTTGAATGAATTCATTTGAAGACAATTGAATATTTAACGAAACCTTGCTCAATGAATGACATTCAGATTAAGATAAATAATAGGATTTAGTTATTAATTAAAAATTATCCACAAAACATCGAACTTTTGTTTAAACGTTATGACGGTAGACATGTTGAAAACGAACAACCAACGCATTTTTCTGTTTCTCTATCCCTACATTGATTTTACCATGTTTAACAATCAAATAACATCGCAATTTTCGATATATATCTATATAAAATCATCTATAAACGTATAGAGTTCATTTCAAATATATATATATATTTATATATATATATATGTGTGTGTGTATGTGGTGGAAGCATATATTCAATTCATATAAATAAGTACTTAATTTTACCAATATACCCCAGAATTATAGAAATTCTAGGATAGAATGAACATTGAGCTTGTTCCTGAATTCGATTATGCCAATTAAAATGGGATTTGTTCAATATGAATTGATTGAACATACAAGAAAATTCAAATCTATTAGAGAGAGAGAGAGAGAGAAAGAGAGAGAGAGAGAGAGAGATTTTAAAACTTCGGCCCAAGAGTAACAAGAAATCCAACAAAAATCCATTTAATTCAATGAAAATGACAGTTTCATCAGTAGCAGATCACGAACAGCTCCCATAAAAATAGCAAAACTATACACAACGCTGGTTTACTGATATAATATGAATTATCCACCAGAATAATTGTCGGTATTACGTTTATTTTTCTTGTGAGTAAAGAAGAATAAGAATAAGAAGAATAAGAAGTTTGGTTAGTAAAAAGAAAAAAAAAGTGTATGTTAAGAAGGTGAAAAAGAAGTGAACAAGGAGGATAAAGAATTTTTGGCACGGAAAGATGTAGAAGAAATAGAAGAGAAAAACAAAGGAAGAAAAAAAAAGAAGAAACATATGGACGATTTTTTCCTTTATGCATTATTTTTTTTCTTTTCTTCTCTCTCATTTTTTTTTCCGAAATGATGTTTATCTAAACACTATTAACCCTTTATTTTCTGGTCGTTTTTCCAAGCGAAACTCATTTCGTAAGCCAGGCGCACGTTACTCTGACAAAAAAAAAAAAAAAAGAACCCCATCCAATATCAGAGCTTGGCTTAAAAGGAATTATCTCCCACCCTCATAGTTCCTGCTGTCATGTTTTCATTGCACGGAGTTGAACACTGTACTTCCGGTTTTGGAATGACTGAGCATGCGCTGTTATCTTTCCGGTCGTGGGATGCCTGTCGTTGACGAAATGAATCTAGTCAACCATTTTGACAACAAAAATAAATAAAAACGTAGTCAGTTGGAAGCCAATATTTTTCGTCTCTTGTTACCGAAAGATTGTTTTTAAAACGCGAATTTCAAACGAAGATCGGATTAGGCCAGCTTAGAGAGATTTTTAATTTACGAGAGTAGAGATAGATAGAGGGGGGGGGGCGGAGCAGAGAAGAGAGATGTGTGGGTTTAGACGAGACACAGAAATATAGAAACCTGGTCATAGATATGTTTTTAAGGTGAGTCTAAAACAATCTATCGCTTCGAAGCTGTTGGAACTTTTTTAAAAAACAAAATTTCAGTCTAAAATTTGTGTTTTAAATTCGATTATGAGGGTAATGTGCGTCGCTTTCTTTATATTTTCCCCATTTGTGAGTGATATTTGAGTTATGTTAAAGCAAATAGAAGTAGACATTCATTGATTTCACCAGCAAACATTACAATAACTGTGAATGGTTTGCAAAAACAATCATTACTACTGTAATTCTCATTGGCACCAGAACGTACACATACATATACGCACACATAAATCTACGCTGAATACATGATTTTACAAATACAATTATTGTTTATTAAGAATGGACACACACATTTACATGTGGACGAGTCATGTTGTTTGGTATATTGATAAATAAAGAGTTTTCAATATTGATGATGTAACATATTGATATATCCCAGTTTGTAAGGCAACGACATAATCAATGGCGCTTGGTGACTGTCAGTTTCTCGCCTGTGTGATAATCGGATCAAGTAAGACCTCCGTATCACTTGGCCATAAGCACGAGTATGTATTGCAAGGAAGAAATAAAAACTTTTGAAAATTAATCAATGTCAATAAATTTCAGGAAAAAAAATCTTAAAAACAATCGATTTTTATCAATATATCCCCTTTTAAAGAATTATTTTAATGGTTATTAATGCTTAAGAATTATTTTAATGGTCATTAATGCATAAAGAATTATTTTAATGGTTATTAATGCATAAAGAATTATTTTAATGGATATTAATGTATAAAGAATTATTTTAATAGTTATTAATGGATAAAGAATTATGTTAATGGTTATTAATGCATAACAAATTATTTTAATGGATATTAATGCATAAAGAATTATTTTAATAGTTATTAATGCATAAAGAATTATTTTAATAGTTATTAATGCATAAAGAATTTATTGTAGAATACTGTACTTTATTAAGTGACTGTAAGTGAACAAAATAAGCTCAAGATTCTGGGGAAGATTTCGAAGTGCCTCCAGTTAGTCCTATGATCACGTCGGCGAGAAACGGACAGTCACCAGGCGTCGATGATTCCGTATCTACGCTGTCTTAATTTACATTTCATTATCATCATCATCATGTCGTGCCATCAGCACGGATATCCCTGACCCTTTCTCGCCACCCTTCTCTATCGTCCATTGCTTCCGGTAGGTCTTCAGGACTACATCCCGATTCGGCACAGATCTGCTCTATGTTGGTTCTAGCTGGCCGTCCTGCCTTTGCTCGTCCATAAGAAGAAGTACACCGTAGTACATGGCTTATGAGTTCGTCCCTACTTCTCCAGCAGTGTCCTGCATGTCTGGTTCGTCCATCTTTGATAGTTTTCGTGATGGGTGTTAAATGGCCGTATAGCTGCTGCTTTGTTGGGTGCTGCCTCCAGGCCTTATTTAATATTGTTTGCAGTCTTCTTGTGTAGTTGTCGTTAAGCTTTTACTCCATACGTTTAGTTAGCGTCCATATAGTGCATCCATACAGCAGTCTCGACACGACCGCCGCTTGGAAGAAATTGCGTTTCATTTTATCGGTCAGATCTAACTTCCATATGACCGATAGCTTATCAATAGCTGACCATCCCTTTACTAGTCGCGTGTTGATGTCTGTCTCGGTTGATGAGATACTGCTTCTTAGGTAGGAGAACTTGTCCACGAGATTCAGAAAGCTACTGTTTAGTGTGGAGATGTCGCCTGTTTGATTAAAGCACATATATTCCGTCTTGTGTTCATTAACATGGAGGCCTATGCCTGCAGCAGCTCGTTCCAGACTATGTAGCAGGGTTTCAGCTTGGGTGGAGGCATTTAGCAGTAAAAATATGTGCCCAAAAAGCACAAATATTTTAGTCTTAATATCATAAAATATATCAAATTCTTTTGGTTTCTTTTTCTGATGGCACAGAATTATGGATTATTTAATGCCAAAGCCATTTTCCCACAAGAACAGCAGTGATAGAATTTAAGCAATAATTGGATGGATAAGGGAGTTCATTCCTTTCTCCTAATGTTTTTAATCCGAATGTGAACAAATAGCGTGACTGGAGTTCGAACTTGCTTACTTGGAGACAGCGGTGCAGCCCTTCAGCTACTGCTCCACGATTACGCCATCTATTAAATTAAAAGTGCCAACGAAACTAAATAGGAACGCATATGTTACACTTATTTTTTCTATTTTAATTGATTTCTTTATAAAATCATATATTGGATTTCTTTTAAAACAATTGAGAATTCGATCAAGAACTCTATTGGACAGACTCATTCCGCTACAGATCCTTCGATAGATATCAGAATATATCAATTTTTGTGACGTTGTCGCCTTTCTGGGTTTGTAGTTCTCGTCGAAAACAAAAGAAGTGTGGAAGATTGTTTACGAAAAGCTTGTGTTTCATTCTGACTTTGGTCGATACTCCTGGAGGTGAAGTGCCTTCTTCAAAGGGTCGTTAAATTTCTTTCTTTGTTTTGCTGGCCTGTGGACATCTTGCACGTGCAGCTGTATCTTGTGAGGCGTGGCCTCTTTGCTTGTGGTATTTGCAAACTGTGAGACTTCAGAGTGTGAAAGAAAGTCGCTCCAGTGCACACGGATGATGGGACGGTTACATAACAGATAAGAGTGCAGGTGATGGTGCATGTTGATGACTATGGGTAGGAAGGGGTTTAGTACGACAGTTTTGTAAAGTTTCAAAGCTGTTATTGATCCAGACCAGTGAAGTCACCCAAAGAATGCATTTGCTAATCCAAGGTACATACACACACACGCGCGCGCGCGCACTCACAAACATTAAACATTTCCATTAACCAAGATACAGATGGAATAGAATCGTTTAACTTAATTAAGCATCTGTCTGGATTATATAAACGAACGTATAACCAACTTAAATAGGTAAATTTTCAGTTTCAATATGAAGTAGGAGCAATAATTATTAAATATCTAATTGATGTTTTGAGTTACTTACAGTATCTGTTCTTTATAAATGGTTGCCCATGTAAGTTCTAACTGGCTCATCAATACTTCAGAAATATGGCAGGAAAGAGCCCATGCTGTCCTAATATGTACCCATAGCTGGAAGGAGAATAATGGGATACATAACTTTTCCAAGAATATTGATGCTATATAAAGTGCAAACAGCCTCGTTCAGGTTTTGTACACAGGTCATCTTGCCCATTTCCGATGACGATAACCATTACACCTCATATGCCTCCTGATAATGCTTATTACTTGATTGATTCAATTATTGATTTTAACGGCATGATCTATCTAAGGTTATTTTATGCTCGGATTATGGGAAATTTTTTCTGCAGTCTTTCATAAAAGATTTTTTGTGTAGTGTTTCTCGATAGATTTTTTCGTGCAGTTAATCTCGAGATGTTTTTGTGAATACCTAGTTTGGCAGACTATGTTTGGAAAAAGAAGGATTCAAACTACCTCTAAGTTCTAATAATAAAGAACATTGCAGAAGCGTTATAAAAGTAAATATAGAAGTTTAACGGAATAAAAACGAGAATGCAGTTGTTCTATTTTTTATTTCTTCAACCAATTTTTCGTTCATTTTCGTTAAAACACTATTTTTCTTGAAGAAAACAAAATTCCTGAAAAACGGCACATTATTACCTGCTTTCACACAAGTTCTTGAATTATTGCACATATACATACGCGCACCCTCCACACACCCCACAACTTAATACCAGGTAAGTTTACATGGTATCCAATCGTAATATGCATGTACTCAGTTGTTGGAATTGTGGCATTTTATAAAGCCATATAACTATATAGTCTAAAACTTGCTAAAATTAACGGGTTAAGTACAGCAATTGAAAGAGTATTGTCCCATTTAACCAGTTGAAAGGATTTGTGAAATTTGCCATTCCATCTGTTTACATTAACAGAATGTTCATCAGTTTGAACACTGGCGATAACTCAGTGATGTTTAGAATTTGTTCATGTTTCTTTTAGTGTTCTAGAGAGGAATTTTCAGTTTAGGAAACAAGAAAAAATCCCACAGAGCTGAAGGCCTTTTGACGAGGGGAGGTACTGCTCTTGTATAACATTTAGCTTTGCCGAAAGTTACTGATCAAAATACATCGAAACTGGCGTCGTGTTTTTTTTTTCAAATTGGCATTGGCTTGTCAAAAGTTTTAAACAGCAGTCTAAAGGTTTGGACTTTATTATTTTATTATATGTGGTTAAGTTCTCTACTTCTCTCTCTCTCTATATATATATATATATATATGTATACATTGTTTATATATCAATTTACAAAGAATATATATTATTCACACACACACACACACACACACACACACACACACACACACACATATATATATATATATATATATATATGTGTGTGTGTGTGTGTGTATGGAAAGTCAACTGATGTCTATACTAAAAAGTGTGAATTTCTGTGCAAAAAATAAGCTCGAGTAGTTGTAATTTTTGTATCCGTGTTTTTACATTTATCGACCAATAGGCGTTTCCAGATTCTTTTTAAAAAGCCTTTGAGATTTTGCAGACGTTAATATTTGACTTGGTGCGCAAAATTTGAAGGATCAAAACACAATAACTTAAGAAATCTTTTTCTCCTTGATTGTTAAAAATACATTTTAACCAATTACAATCATAGATAAATTATCAAGTTTTTAAAAATCTAATTTCGAGCCAATTTCAATCTCATAAATAAGCGATTGAATAAATAAATCTTCAGTAGACTTATAGATTCACTCTGTAAATCTAGTCAAATCTTTCACACTTTATTTCTTTTGAGTGAAAATTTAACATTCTGTTCCTTCAAGTATCATCTTCAACATTGCTTGATTATTCTAAATTCAACGAAACTATTTTATATCTAGATATTCCCGTACTAATATTCGAATGTTTCCTTGCTGATAAATTTTAACTGAACCCGCTCACATATTAACGCATAAATATTCTTTCTTTCCTACATAGTAACATACTCACAGAAAGATATTTTATACACAAAACATACCATGTACATTTACACAAGGCAAACTGCTACATTAAGTGCATGACATTTTCTTTCTTGTAATGAAAATATCGGAGAATATTTATGCTTAAATGAATATCATCTTTTCGTATCAGAAAAGGCACTGCAACTTTTGTTTTTCAACGAATTTTTTACTCAAAGAAATGGAAATTTACCTATTTATCCGCCACACACACACACACACACACACACACACACACACACACACACACACACACACACACACAAACGCGTATATATATATATATATATATATATGTATGTATGTACAAAGAGAGAGAGAGTGAGAGATTGAGAGAGAGAGAGAGAGAGATAGAGGGGAAAGGGAGAGAGATTGTGATAGAGAGAGTAAGCTATATTTTGGCACCATATCTTATTATAAACAAGTTTTCTTAAAGACCTAAAAGATGGTGTATTATTCTTTTAAAGTATTGTTTTCTAATTTTAATTGTCATTTTATTTCGTCCGCAATTTTTGAAAAATATTCTAGTCAATAAAAATGTACTACATGATATAAATTCAAAAAAAGACTTCAAATACGCGAAGCTATAATTATTAAAAAGCTGAAATAAAATGAACCGAGCAGGGCGTTTACTTAGCATATTTAACAATTAATGAATATGTGAACTTAAACTACATACAAACATTTTACGTGGGTTGTCATGTGTTGCTACATCATAAAATCGAGAGTGTATGAATATATTTTTAATTTAATAAAGCCTATGAAATAAAAACCTAATAATGCTAAGGTTTTTTTAAAATTTCAAAACCAGAAACATTTCGGCTTTACATTTGAAAATGTGTCAAAGTTAAAAGCGCGGGAAAAGAAGATTTTGAAGGATTTTTTCTTACAAGTTTGAACCTAACAATTTTGTGCGAAGTTAGAAAAGAATCTGTGTAATATATTAAAATAATTCTTATTTTTGATCGAAACTTATTTACATTGCAATAAAACAGTCAAAGGAGAAGTTTGTGTGAAACTTTGGATGCAAGGGGTTAGGCTGATGGGCATAGTCAAAATGACCAAGCTTTTTAAATAGCATCTCTGATGCAAATATTAACCAGCTAATAAGATTTTTTGAATTCGAGGCGAGGTCACTATGAAGTATTCGGATCCTTTTGCCTTTTAGACTCAGCCCACACAAATTAGTCTCCAATCCATATTACCTGCGTATTATAGTCATACTAACATTTTTGTTGTGCTTGAAATGATTATAGTACAACATATATATTAGTAAATATGTTATACATTCGTATTAATTCTTGAAGTAAGTTTTGGTTTATTGTTATATAAATTCCATATTTACAAAGTTTACTGTAGGGCATTCAGTAAAGAATTGAACAATCGATCCATAGCAAAATAGCTTGCCAAATGATTAGCCGATAAATTGTACGGTAGTTGTCAAATGCTATTTTTGTAGCTTCGACGAGTCAAGCTAAAATGCACATACATTGGAAAACCAGCAAGAATCAGTATCATATAGAAGTAAATGTTTGTAAAGTGATTTAGTTGACTATAAGGCTACATAATCTTTATTTCATTATTTGTTCTGTGTCGAGAAATAATCTAGATTTATTGTGCTCACTCTTGATAAGACATTTTATCTTATCCACACAAAAAAAGGTAGAAAAAAGAAAAAAAAAATCTTAAAAATAATAGAAATATTATCAAACTTCCATAATAACCAAATAGTCCATTATATTTCATGTTTTTAAAATACTTTTCTCTCAATAATCATTTAATGTTTTGTAAATTTCTATGTTAAAATTGCGTCTCAGACTGAAATGCAACATTTTTGTAAATTCTACATAAGAAAATTATAATAGTATTAGGTTGTAAAGGCGCCGTCAGGGATTACGAATATATAATAATTTTGTTTTTGTTTTTTTTTTTTTGTCTTTTTTTACCTGTTACAGTTAGTGCTTTCGTCTGGTTCCATTTCTTTACTGAAGATGATATAATGACAGGAAGCCGTGTTAACGAGAATCAAACGAGATTTTTAGAGACTTCACTAACGTTATTTTTTCTAAGTCTGTTTTTTTTATTGTATTTTTCAACTTATACACGATAGTATTTTAGATTCAGTCGAAAAATCTGAAATGGTAATATTGATGTTAGTCGAGCTATTTCAAAAACTATAAACAAAAAGGATATATATTGGAAATCTAAATTTGCTAGCCTAATAGACCCCCGCTTATAAAAATTGATGCTAAAAATATTTCTACTCTGATATTTTCCGATTTTCTCTGGTGAAAATCGTGGTAAATATCAATATATATCTATTTGCCATTCGATGTTTAAACAACACGGATCTTCAAGTTCTGCTTTTTAAAATAAGTTTTGCTGATTATTTAGCAGAGTAGTGGCGTGGTAACTCCAACTAAGAGTACAATTTTCTTTCTTATCACTGATGTTAAGCAACGTCAAACCAGATCAGTATTATCGTAACTATTTACAATCATTTAGTGAAATTAGCTGCTTCTATGGATTACGCAAAAGTTATTAATTAACGTGATAAAAAAGCGTAAAATTGATAAAACAGATATATTGGGTTAAGTAAAATATTCATTTAAAATTTTAGCCATTAACTTTATTACATAAAATATTTACCATTTTGATCCACTTTCTTCTGTTAACTTTAAGTCAAATAAATTCCTGCCACAGCAAAGAACTCCCTGAAAGTGTCTTTTGTAATCTTCCAGAATTTATTTTCATTCAGGCAATTCTATAAAAATCAAAATAAATTGTAATCTGAAAGTTCAATAGCTGCCGGTGGATAAGTAAAAATTCTCAAGTCGATATTAAAAACAGATATGTGGTCTATTACTATTTTAATAAAAGTATGTGACCAAACCCCATCAGTTTTGTGATGTGACTTCTTTATGGAATATCACGTATTTTCACACAACTAATTTGGGTGGAACGCTTTTTATTCGTTCGCTACCATCAGTTAATCTCGTTAGAAGCAGTACTTAATCGAATCAATCACTCGCTTCTTTGGATGTAGTTCATAATTGAGGACTTCCAGTTTTAGTGTCTGGTCCGTTTGATTGTGTTCTGTAATGGCCACAATCACACCCCAGTGAACCTGGTGACCATTTGTTTGACGAATTACAATGAGTCGACCACGAACTCTTGCAGTAAGTGCGAGAAACAGTCATAGGAGAGTTGGGAATTTTTGTAAGAAGTCAGCGAACAGTCAGTTAGTAACTGCAGAAAACAAACAACTGAAATTTTGGAGCTATGAAACCGTCTCTCCTCGTTGAAGGTGACCTCTGATTTATTAAATAATAGAATCTTTCCTTCATCAACTCCAAAATAACACTACATGTCATTCTCCTATTTAAGCCATCCCAGAAAGAGGTTGAAACATACAAATAAAGTCAGTGGTATTTTTCTTGCCCCAGGAGTCTTTCTTTTTCTTTTTCAATGAACTCGCGGCCATTTCTTCATGTCGTTTTTGTCCCCGAAAACTTTTGCCGAGACCCAGCAAGGCAAAACTTGTTCCTCAATCTCTTTCATTCCACCTTGAAAATTAACCTCTATTTCTTGTTTCACATAACTTGTTAAAAAATAAGCCTTCTGGTAGAGTCCTGTCATTGCATTTTAAAATTTTATTTTGCTTATGTGAAAGTTTTCGTTCAAAGGGATTCAAATAACCAAGCAGGCGATTTTCAGCATTTCATTCAGATATTTTAATAGGCTTCGTTGTAAAATGTTGATTCTTTTCCATGAACTAAAAAAGAGTCTTGTTCTGTCTGTACTTTCTAGGGGTTTGGTTATTTTCTTGTTCTGTCTGTACTTTCAAGGAGTTAGGATAAATTATTTGTTTAGTTTGCACTTTCAAAGAGTTGGGTTATAGTTTTGTTCTGTCTGTACTTTCAAGGATTTAATTTATGGTCTTGTTCTGTCTGTACTTTCAAGGAGTTAGGTTAAGGTCTTGTGCAGTTTGTATTTATAAGGAGTTAAGTTAAGGTGTGCTTCTCTTTGTACTTAATAACCGCGAATTTAAAGAATGTAATCCTCTGTGCTGGCTATATAAAGAATACAAAATATTAGAAGTTATGTGTATTTGACGATTTTATTATAAATCTGTTTACCTTTTCTAAGCTCCGAAAAAGAGAAAATTATTGTTATTCTCGTTGAAATTGTGGATTTGAGAGACTGCCTGAACAACGGTTGAATTTTTGGTCAATTAATTCTTCGCTCATCCACCTGATTCTTTTACAGCCTTTTTTTCTTTCTGTATTTATTTCATCTCCAGTCAATTTTCTGCTGTGGTGTGGCTGGATTTACAATATGTCGGAGCTAATGTGAATATGTGACGCTTTGTTAACACGAGAGGCATGAGCAACTGGCAATCCCTTTGCAACGCCTTTCACGTCTAACACTATCACCACCATAACAACAACAATAAACGATACCATCAAAAGTCCCGGAAAAATTTTTACAATTTCTGCTGTCTTAATTCGTACAATGAAAACGCTTCTGGTTGTATATTGGTGAATGTTAATTTTGGTAAGCTTAAATCTATATTAGGTTTAAGATTGCCTGATTTACCAAATAGAAATACAGAGTACTTTGTTCAAATTAAAATTAGGTAATTTCTCATGATATTTTAGTATTTAGTCCATGTTGGAATATTTTATTTCAGTTTTTATTAGATCTATTGATGTTCGAAGTACGCAATCCAGACAGATTATAATATATTGCCTTTCAAGACTCCAGCGATGTGGTCAAAGAAATCAGTGTCACTCGCAGATGAGCGATCTAGTGCTTTAGTGTTTTTCTAAAGTATCATTATGGCGGCTGCAGTTTATTTGGGAAGACCATATGCCAATTGTATTTGCCTCATATTATCTCTGTGTATATAATCAAATTCTTTGGAGGAATCTATGAACAATAGTGTTCCCTTGAGATCTTATGCACCTACTTCTTTGATGGTTCGACTGATAGTCAGAATCTGTGGATCGATTTCTTTGAAAGCTGGTCTGATTTTTCCGAAGAATTTTCTCTATCCTGTGCAAACTATGACGGACGCCGACTAAGCAGATGATCAACAATGCATCTGCCCAGTCCGAATCCGGCTGCATGGCCTGGAACCAGCCATAGAAGTATTGGCTTCCACGTGAACACAAATAAAACAGAGTTAACGTGTTTTTTTTTACTTTAAGTGGCAAGCATCTGAAATTAGGATACTCGTTGGCATACCACGGCAGCAATATCTTATATTCTGAAAAGTAATGTCAACATAAGCCTAACGAAAGCGTTTACTGCTATTGACAAGTTATCAATCATATGAAAATCTGATTTTTCTGATAAAATTAAACGTAAATTCTTCCAACCTTGGCCTGTGTGAATACTACTGTATGGATACATCACATCGAGGCTAAGGAAACGTATGGAGAAAAGTTTGGATCTGAAGTACACTAGAATGGTATGTGCGGTTTTAAACAAATTCCGAAAGCAATACATCGTAAAGCAGCATCTGTACGACCACTTACCTCCCGTCTCACAAACAATACAATAAAATGAACAAGATATGCGGGACTCTGCTAAAAACGTAGGATCAAACCCATAAGCAACTTTCTCTCGTAGAGTCCAACCAATGGACACTCCAATGTTGATCGACCAGCAAAGACTTAGATCGGTTTTGTGAGGACACTGGACGCAGGCTGGATGACCAACCAGAAGCGATGTAGGATAACGAGAAAGAGACAAGGAATTTCGTGCTATCAATGTTTCTTGATGATGATGATGATGATAATGATGATTTCAGTTTACTTGTGTCGATGTAAATTAAAACTTATTTAATGTACATTCAAAGAGGGTGTCGTATATGCATTAAAAATGAATATTTTGAAGAGTCTTTGGAATAAATCTGGTGTCTCTTGTTTCTTATTTGCATTTTGGCACGTTATAGACGGCACCTTAAGGATATGATTAGGTTTAACTTTCTCTGACTCAAAAACTATCCTTTCAGGGCACACAGGTAAATCGAATTCACCACACTAACAAATTGGTCTGCGGGACAAACTTGTTCATTTTTGGATTATGCCAGATATTTATAACAGAGTTGTACAGCATCCAGTGATACTATAAATGGTTTTGACGAAATTGCTGACTAATGAGTTACGGCAGGCTGTATAGTTATTTAGTAATCTTAGCATAGTCTGGCACAAGGATACAGGCATTTGGGATCCAACGAGACTAAAACAACATTTAAAATTTAGTTCACAATACGCATTTGATCATTATCTTCTTACGCTACAAATATATTGGTTGGGTGGTCGGTTGGGTTTATGGCATAAATACCTGTGTAGGTTATTTAACCTATTTCAAACGATTCAGTCTGGCATAAGTACACAGTTTTATTGTCAAAAACGTTTCTATTTCAATCTATTCAGTTTAGTCAAACAGTTTTAAATCAGGTAATTCAGTTTAGTATAAGTATACATTTTGTTTACGCACAGTTACATGTAAAAACAGTTCTATATTAAATAATTCAGTTTAGTGTAAATAGAGTTTCAATGTCAAAAACAGTTCCATTTTTAAACAATTCAGTTTCGAGTAAGTACTCAGTTTAAATGTAAGTACACAGTTTAATTGTCAAATACATTTCTATTTCAAGCAATTCAGTTTAGTCAGACGGTTCCAATTCAAACAATTCAGTTTAGCATAAGTATGCAGTTAGTTCTATTTAAACCATAGATAGGGCCCTATCAAGTGCTACCACTCCGGGCCAGAGTGGACCTGGGAGCAATGGCAATGAAGGGGCGCTCTGCATTCCCCAAAGCTCTAGCATCATTGGAACCTCACCATCAGATCATTTAGTGTCATATCTAGGACACTCATTGGGGGTGGGGGGTCTTACCCCTCTGCAGAGATGCAGTCGGTGTATTTTACAGCCCCAGTCGACTGGGTAAAGAAATATATTGGTACGGCACGTAAATACTGTAGCGGAGCAGGCAGCGGGTGGTAAAATCATATCACTACCAGACTCTGAACCCACAGGAGGCACTTGTATATATATATATATATATATATAAGTCCTTGAATGATTTATACAGTTGTTGATTAGTGATAATGTCGAGCAATCTGAACAGTCACAGCTCGCTTTCTTTTTACTTATTGACCGACAGTTTAAGACATTTGATTTTCACACGAGGGATATTCATTGACGCTCTTCTCTTTCCTTCTCGGGCACTCAGGATAACCGCTCTTAATAACAATAATATTGAGCTATTTACACAGAGCTTGGTCACAAGTGATTGATGACTGTTTTACCGTACCAGCACCAGATGGCGTTGGAGGAAAGCCAGTTAGAAAAACAGGCCTGTTTTGCGGCGTCTGTTGCGGGTGAGGAGTAGATCTAGACAGTCACATTGACACACGGGTTTAGATGACTTTAATCTGTTTTATCAGGTGATTATACCAAGTAATCCATCAATTTCATTGAAACCTGCTGAGGTTACCAGCATTTGGCGTTTTGTTATTTTCTGACATTTCTCCCTATCCATTCAAGACTCACTTCTTCCTCTTCTAGAAATCTCTTTTAAACCTAGATTTTCATCAGGGTTTGATTTTTTTCTTTTACTTCTTGTCCCTCTCCTAATGATTACATTGACAACAACCTCTTTATTCGTTCAGTTTATAGTAATAGTGTCCGCAATATCTCCGTTGAGGGAAAAGGCTAAAACAGTTTTTTTCGCATGTTATGACAAGATTTGATTAAGAAAGAAGTCAAGATGTTACTGACAGAAATAACCAAAATCAAAATTGTTTATCCATGGAGGGGGTAAATTATTTTTGGTCATAGGGTCTCAACAATTTGATAATAATAGCTAATGATATCCGTATTGATTGTATACTACTCCAATCGAAATAATAAAATCCTGATATTTTCGATTAATAAGAAAATCAACTTTTCATAAAAAACTAATGGGGGGTGATATTATATATATATATATATATATATACTTTAAGAAAAACAACAAAACCGGTCACATAGGATTATAAATTTATTTCCATCCTGTTACGCATTTTTGAAATTTTCAAAAACCCGAAAAAAAATTAATAGGACTTCTTCAGATCTTTTAGATAAAAAAACTAAAATAGACACAGAAAAAAGTGGGAGGGTATAGAAGAGGGGTGAAGCGTTATCTCCTCATTAAGCCCACTCCGTTTTTAATTCCAATTTCGGTTAGAAATGTAGTAAATTTATTTTTAAAAATTTTAAATTTTTTAATTTTTTAATTACATTTTGACCTGAATTACAGATTTCATGTTATATATTATATTACTATATATATATATATATATATATATACAACATCAAATAAAAAGTTTTTGCATGAAAATAGAGTTCGATATAACTATAATAGACCAATTATAAAACTATAAATATAAGAATTATGGACTTATTAAGTCTTTTACTTAAGTTTCATGCGTTTTCCACAATCAGACGGGCGCGTGGTAAAAGTGGTCAGTCAAGCGTCTTTATATTGTGAGGTTAAGTTACGTGATATATATATATATATATATATATATATATATATATATATATATATATATCCTTCAATCCAGTAAATCTGGAGTAGGGAACAATTCCGTCAAGACAAATAAATTATTCAAATTTCGAATATTGAGATATCCCAGGTAAAGAGCTCAATGTAAAGAAAATTCACAGATAAAATGATATTATTTAAAAAATAACAAAAAACAACAACATTTAGTCACATTAGGATAATAAATTCATTTCCATCCTGTTAAGAGCATTGATATGAATCAAAGACTCTAAAATAATTTTAACGGGACTTCATCAGATCCAATAAGAAAATAAAATAAATTACAAACAAATAGGAGGGATAGTCAAAGGAGGGAAGGAGAGGGAGAAACGAAATTCATTTCTCCTTCTCCTTCCTTCCTTTGACTATCCCTCCTATCTCGTAATTTTCTTATTAAATCTGATTAAGCTCTGTTAAAAATTATTTTAGACTCTTAACGGGATGGAAATAAATTTATTATCCTAATGTGACCGAATATTATTGTTTTCTTGAAATAATATATGTATATATATATATATACATATATATTATAACAGTGTTGGTTGTTACTAAATCACTTTGTGGGTTTGTGACAAACCAAGTGCAATATAATATGAAGAGTACTCAATATCTAGGATATTGCTATTATACCAAATATTATATCTAATAGCCCCCTAGCCAAAATCATTAATAAAAACATCAAGGTTTGCTACAGTTGCACAAACAACATGTTCCAAATAATAAAAAACACAACAAAAAAATCGCATCCACCAACAGTACAACACACTCATCCAACCAATGCAATTGTAGGATCAAAAGCACATGCCCCCTACTAGGAAAATACCTGTATAAAAACGTTATATACAAAGCCACGGTAAAAACAAACTACTCCGTCAAACATTACATCGGTGCAACGGAGGGTACCATAAAACAGAGAATTTACAAACATAAACTTTCTTTCACAAACAGAAACTACTCATCCAATACCTTCTTATCCTCGTACATATGGCACCTAAAATACACAAACATCTCTCCGACAGTCACCTGGGAGATACTAAAACAAGAACCTGCCTGCAACAAAACATAGAAAAAAGCCTTCTTTGTCTTCAGGAAAAATTAGCCATCATAACCTACCCATCACAAAACACCCTACTATATAAAAATCTGAAATCCTTTCAAAATGTAGGCACGAGAACAAACACCTCTCACATTTTGACCCATACACATAACCCATCTAACACTTCAAATATAAAAAAAGACACCAAACTCCACCTGAGGCACCGTAGTACCATTTTCCTCCACCAACCACCACACCGCCACCATATATGTACTATCTTTCTCCATTAATCCCCATACCCTTCTCCATACGCCTCCACTATCTGTTAAATTTACATTTCTATGAGCATTAATCCTATTTACTCAACCCCTCCGCTCGGACAGGATATGACACAGGTCAATTTTTAAGCGGAGTTTAACAGGTTTGAATTCAGATTTTTCTTTCTCCTAGACTAGTTGCCTCACCCAGGCTGAAGAACTCAGTCTGCCCTACTATTTACCCATATCCAAGGGTATTAGTGCTATGTGAAATGCAATCAGTCTGGCCCAGGATTTGAACTCGTGTCGCCGTGTCCATTTCCTACGACGATAACCATTTCACCACGGCCATTAATAGCATTAATAGGCGTCAACACTCTACATTCATCTTATCTACCACGTACATTCAATCCTTTTCTATATTAGCGTATAAATTATACAACAACATGACTATTACAAATAACCATCTTAACCACTCAACTATTACCCATACCTCCCAAACCCGCCATCTATTTTCTTAATCTATTTCCTTAATTTTATACTGACAACACTTTGCTCTTCAGTTATAATCATCATCGTACATAAATATACAAACAATTAATTTAACCCCTTCATTACGCACGTACTTTCACATATATCTATAGTATATATAATATTTACGCAACCTTTCAACAATTTATTATAATATTCTAGCCCAATTCTCTTCTCTAAATATAATACCAACATTGTACAATAATCCATATGATATTGTCATACAATATATCCCTACCTATTTATATCCATTGAGATTTTGGTCTACCATACTATAACCGTTTAAATACGCTTAAAAATAAGATCTTTATTCATTTCCCTCGACATGCAATGATGATATTTTGTTCCTTAATTATAGTCACCTACACATATAGAAATGTAATGTAGCAAAAATGAGATACGCCGACGACTTTATATCCGGTAAAAATAACGCACTGCGTTTGTACATCCACATACACATACACAATATGCCACCCACACATACACACATAATAGAACGCAACTATAATCCACACAAACACACGCACACATCCACACACTCACACACTATCACACATAAAGATTACTTCAAAATTCCGACGGTTTTTGTATCTTTTCGGTTTTCGATTCATTTAATTTTGGTAACTGCCTGACGATTGTTGTTTGGTAAAAATCTCCATGAAACCCAGGAGTAGCAATCTAAATTCCATGGAGTCAAATATATGAATCTAATATATATATATATATATATATATATATATATATATATATTGATGCATATAGGTATGTGTACATGTGTATATATATGCGTGTATATGAATGCATATATATCTAACCAATCTATTCAAAGGAGAATCAATAAGTCAATCAACTTATTTAGCCTCTCTGATGTGGGTAAGTTGTAATAAAACGTCAACTTTTAAGCGGAGTACATGTGGTTGTAATTCACAGTTTTCTTTCTTTACGACCAATTGCCTTACGAAGGCTAAAGAGTCCAGTCAGCTAAACTATTCCCTCATCGTTAAGAGAAGTGATGGATTCATACCTTCTCAAGGATCATTAGCATCGTCTGCCATATAGGTATTAGCTGAATGTTGATTTGAATTGCTAACTCTGTCATATTTGAGTTTTGTTATTAGTATTGTTGTATTAATTGAACTGACAAAGTAAGGGATCAGATCGAAAAGAAAATGTGTTCGAGTCTGGTAAAAGGACAATATTCCCTAGATTTATTCTCTAGCTTAGAAAGATTCGAGCTACAAACTTTTCCTCTATATGGCAAGAAGTAGTGTAGTTTTCTTTCTTATAAAATCAAGAAATATCTCAAAGTATAAAACTTATCTGTCGTTTACAGTAAAGTAAGTTCACTTAGTATGGCACAAGGCTAAGAAACGAGAGTCGGTTGTAGATGAAATTCATGACCTTAGTAATAGTTCTTCAATTGCAAAGTTGAGTAAATGGTGCTTTTTGTCATGAGAGTTTTGTCTCTCATTTTCGCGAAGCAGAATTAAATTTTCATGAATTCAGTCTTCTGCACATGATAAGATCAATCTGTAAAAAGGGGAAAAAATGATGGCATTCGTTGTGAGATTTATTTTTGCGATTGTTTTGACTGCGTTCAGTTATTGGTTGCGTTTAGTTTCTGTTTTTAAAGAATCTGAGAAACTTAATTTGATTCCTTAAATACTGGAATTTGCTTACTTGAAATAAGGAAGTTTTAAACGACTAGCTACGTCAAAAGACCGTCTCATTTGAGCTGTTCTCTTGATGTTGGCTTTTACGTAGACAACTGAGCTGAATATCGCAAAAGATGTTTTTTTATCGCTTGGGAAGACAATGTTTTCTTCACACACACACACACACACACACACACACACACGCACATGCACACACAGATATGTGTATGCACATATGTATATATATTGTATGTCACTCTATCTTTATATATATATATATATATGTATATATATATGTAGTGGACTCTTCCATCTCGGAAGATAGATGAGGGTTCAGTAACTTCATCTGTCATGTGCTTTTTCATAATGGTTTTCTTTTGTTGTTAATTCGGTTGCGTAATTGGATGCCACGCTTTTCGTACCTAATGACAGGGACATATACGTGTAACCTTTTTAAGGTTACCTTTTTTTTTATTTATCCCCATATGGGAGAATCAGTGCTATTCCTAGAAAGGGCTGCTTTTTTGTAAAATAAGGACACGAAGACGCTTACTATTTGCAATTATTCCGTGACTAGCTGTATATACGTTACCGTCTATCTATAGAGTTCACGTTGAAGACCCCAGTATCTTTCTCACCCCGTGCCTCGGCGATATAGGAATTTGTAATCTGCAAGTCATGAAAAAGCTCAAGCTGAAAACAAAATATACGAACGCCCTACTGAACGACCCGTATTCATTAATTGTTTCAAGTGGTCACTGCTTGTGCTGCACAATGCATACTCTCTCAACCATATCGACTTTACCGGTAAACGCGTCAGATGTTCGAGTGGTCACAAACATGTGCAAGGTAGCAGTTCATCCTCTCTTTTGCAGGTCTTAGTTTTTGTCTTTCTGGGTAACTAGCTATCCTCCTCCCCAGTCAAGTATAGTGGGCGGAACTGATTTCCTCCCCGATAAACCGACTAATTTATTCTTTTGTTTCAAACTAAACTATTCACCGTTTAACTCGACCATGCAGATATTTATCGCAAATTTGTCATACACGCCAGAAACGAAAAAATGCAGATAATTAGGATTAACGCAGTTTCTTCTAAGCAGCGGTCGTGTCAATACTGCCATATGGATGCACTACATGGACGCTAACTAAACAGATGGAGAAAAAGCTTGACGGCAACTACACAAGAATGCTGCAAGCAATTTTGAACAAGTCCTGGAGGCAACACCTCACAAAGCACCAGCTGTACGTCCACCTACCCCCCATCACGAAAGCTATCAAAGTTAGACAAACCAGACAAGCAGGAAACTGCTGGAGAAGCAGGGGCGAGCTCATAAGTGATGTACTCCAATGGACTCCTTTATATGACCGAGCAAAAACAGGACGACCAGCTCGAACCTACATACAGCAGCTCTGTGAGGATACGAAATGTAGTCCTGAGGACCTACCAGAAACGATGAACGATAGGGAGGAGTGGCGAGAGAGTGTCAGGGATATCCGTGCTTGCGGATATGATGATGATGATGATAAATATAATATATTATATCCATTATGTAATTTATAAATATAAAATTGCATTCAAAAATAAAAAGTATTTGATAATAACGATCTCCTTTTAATTTTAAACGCACAGCGATAACGCTAAACGTTAGATCTAAACAATAATACGTTACTACAAAAAAGAGAGGTTAAAAATCATTAATAACATAAGACATAATAAGAAAAATTTTAATAATTACATTCATTTTAATAAATAAACAATAATCATATCTATTAATAATAAGTAAGTAATTATTCAATGATAAAGGTTTTTTTTTAAATTTTCGAATAAAAGAAATAACGTAAATAATTAAATACGCAGCTAAGAGTTTCTGTATGGTAGAAAATGTAAGTATAATATACATTATAAGAATATTACCAGCAGGACACATAGCGTAACAGTTATAGGCGTTGGTTCCCTAAGCTTCTAAGGAGACAATCATCTGGAGGTTGCAGGTTCAATCCTGATTGCAGGTGAGTAACAATACAGGAATACTTGACAGTTATACCTGGTTATGACTATCGGAATTAGAACAGGCGACCCCCGTGGATTTGATAAAGGACGAAGTTCGAAGTTCCGTCAATGTTCCCGAGTTCGACAAACACCTGAAGAAGGACGGAGGACATATCGGCTGAAACGTTGTGGAAATAACAATACAGATGAAGCAAATAGCCCGAAAACCCTTAATGATAAAAATCATCAAGCTTCGTCTCAGAAATTTAGACAACTAATATTATTCAAATTTTAAACTTTAAAACTATTTGATAATTGTTTGAAATACGTACATATTTCTTATAATTCACACACACGCACGTGGACACACACGCACACACACACACACACACACTATTTACAATGTAACACAAATAAACACAATTTTCGTTGTTTCTTCTTTAGAGGTCAATATCGAGGATAAAGCCACTATAGAATTTAAATGAACAACAATGATTAAAATTGCTTTTTAAAACATTTGAAATAAATCCTTCAAAAGACTTTCAAGATTACAAGCGTTACAAGCTTTTCAGTATAACTGTCAGTTGAACAATATGAATCGATCTTTGGATCATTGTGTAGATCGTAATTATTTTTCGTTAATTTGTAAACACTGAATAAACTCACCACTTCCATCACCCTTAAGGAGATTGCAGTCAGAGTCAAAGTAATCATTACAAAAATGTAAATATTCATAGGTTTTTATTTTTATTTACACGCTTTTTTTATTTTATTAATTACCCCGATCAATTTCAGTCTGGAGTAAATTGAATAAATAAGTAATTGTCTTCGTGCCCAACTTGCTAATAAGCTCGGCTTTCTTTTCAAGGAGGAGGTCTTGTTCGGGGAAAGTTATAAGTTGAAATTCGTCTCTAAACACAATCCGCAATTTCTGGAACCCGCTCAACACGTTTTCGTCCTTGTTATAATTTCCGTTCAACAATGGGAGATATAATAAATTTGTCTTTGCAATCCCACATATATTTAAACAGTGATGTCATGTGGGCAAAGCATCTCTTATGAAAAGATATGTGTTTGGAAAATATCTACCTTCAGGTTCGTTTGATGGACCCTGAACATACCATATTTGACCTATCATCAGTTTTCCCAGTTACTTAATAAAAACATTCTCCATTAAACATTTATCGTCAAAGAAGCATTCATACTTACGTCTACAGTTGCATTAAACGATTTGTATTCATTTTTTGTATCTTGATATGCGTTTTTATTATTTGTAGCATATTGTCGTTACAGCTGTAGCTTAATTCTATTGAATTTCTATGAAGTATTTTATATGACAAATAGATTTGTGGGAAGTGTTTGTCTATTAGATTGATAAAAATTCCCCGCTAACATTATTGAAAGGCGGGTTAAACTAGACGATGTTGTTGCTGTTGTTGTTGTGGTTGATATTATTATTTCCACTGTTTACCACTATCATTGTTTTTACTCCTGCTTATATATACACCGGGCTATTGATATAATGCTTAGAGTATTCGCTAATGGCCCGGCAGACCGCAGTTCTACCCAAGGTCGAGTTATACCAAAGACTCAGAAAAATTATGCTTGATGCCTTCTTGTTTAACACTCAGCATTATAAGGTATGAATCAAGAGTAAGTGAAGCAATTCAGGGAGAGGAGTAGCACCTTCCCTTCCACCTCAGTGTAGTTGCTATTGAAAAGGGAATCCTCGGGTCGCCCTCAACTACGGTCGGCCAACGTACTTATATATACACAGACTAGAATATATCAAGTTGAAAGAGACAGTAAGTTTTCTGGGATAAAAAAATACAAACGTATAACTCAAGATTTTTGTTAAAAAAAGAGTGAAAAATGAAAACAATAAACGAAACGAAACGAAAAATTTTCAATTTGTAGACTTTATTGTTTCAGTAGATTAAAATAAAGAAAAGCAAAAACTGGATAAATGACTATATTACTCGAGAATTTCGAAAGCTGAGGAAGATGAAGTTGACAGTGATACCAATCCTAGTTGAATATTGATCCCTGAGAACCAGTAAAGGAATCAGGGAGAAACAAGAAATGAGGATTAAAATAGAGTGATAATTTAGACCACAGTTCATTTGAGATCGCCAACAGGAAAACAGAGGAGACTTGCGGTCACTGAGACTTCAGGGTAAATCACTAGCGACTAATCATAAAAATACTCTGAATCAATATCAAATTTGAGAAGAGAGGAACTCAGACAAAGAAATTGATGACGATACACAAAGTATTACACTCGAGAAATAACTTAGACTATACGAGGATCATTAAATAAGTTTCCAGACTTTTTTCGTATTGATAGAACACACATGAAACTCAGATCCCCTTCGAAGTAATCTCCTCCAGCTGCAATACACTTGTTGTACCGTTCCAACAACTTCTGGAAGGCCACATGGAAGTCCTCTTGTGTGAGCGTGTCAATGATCTTCGTCACAGCCTCTTTCATCTCCTCAATTGTCTCATAACGACAGCCTCTGAGCTTAGGGAATAACCAAAAGTCACAGGGAGCAAGGTCTGAACTATTGGGACGGTGGGGGACTGTCTGGATGCCCATCTTGGTAAAATAGTCTGTGACAAGGATGGAGTTGTAGACTGGTGCATTGTCCTGGTGGAAATGCAACTGGCCTGATTTGAAAAGTGCTGGCCTCTTCCGACGGAATATATTCCTGAACTCCCTTAAAACCTCAACATACTAACCCTAACCCTAAACCTTTGGCCAATCAATTCTGGTGTACTGACTTCCTTACTCCTCCCATACCTCTCATCATTCCTCACAGACTCCCTCTCTTCCTTGAATCTCTTATGTCACTCAAAAATCGATGCTCGATTCATGCAAGATGGTCAAAAAGCAGTCTGAAGCATTCCAGACGTTTCTGTGGTATTTTTTCCATGTTTAAAACAGAATTTTATTGCATATCGTTCTTCTAAAGTATCCTCACGTCCAGATAGCATTTTTGAAATTCACCAGCTGTGACTATCAGGGTGTATTCCAATACCTGCTGTAGCTGCTCATTTGAAGCTGAAATCATAAAAAATTGTCAGTCATCTCATAATATGTATAGCAATACTATAATGAATGTTCAAGAATCTACGACAATTTTAAAGGCCTGTACCAAGAAGTCTGGAAACTTATTGAATGCCCCATGTAGTTGTCAAGAAGGTGGAAGAGGACTCACCAGCTATTAGAATTGGGTACATGAAACGAAATGACAGAATTAGAACCGTCGATACAAGTAGCAGAATATGAACATAAGGAGAAAAGGTAAAACAAAATTTAGAAAATAAAAAATTGGAAGAAAAATAACTATGGATTCTTTAATTGACAAACTGGTGAGATTGTTCACAAGATAACATGGATATAGGAAAGAAAGGAAAGCTGAAAAAAAAACTTAATATCTTTTAATATCCGTATGAAATATTTCCATAATGACCAATTATATCAAGCAAAAATCAATGATACGCCATAAACTCGCAAGTGCAGGTTATGTGGAGACAGAGATGAAATATCTAATCATATAATTAGTGAATGCAGCAAACTAGTACGAAAGGAGTACGAGACAAGGCATGATTGGGTGGGAAACGTGACCCACTTGGAATTGTGCAAGAGATTAAAATTTGACCATACTTACGAAAAACTTCAGCAGAAACCAGAATTTGTCCAAGAAAGTGAGACAAATAAAATTCTCTGGGAGTTTGGGATCCAAACGAATCACCCAATGCAGTCCAGACGACTAGCCCTAGTGTTGATTAACAAGAAAAAAGAACTTTTCATCTTGAAGCGATACCAAAGACTGGAGGAATTGGAGATTTGAGGAAGACTCGAGTTTTGTCAAGATTCGTTTGAATGCTTAGACGAATTCTAGAGACATACGGACGCTTGAAGACCCTCCTTTGAAATACAATCAATAAAAACTGTTTTGAAAAGCTCGCAAAAAGTGAAATAGATACTTGGATCTTACCAAATACCTAAAATAAATGTTGAACACAAGGGTGACGGTGATACCAATAGTATTTAGAGCACTTGGAACGGTCCCTAAAAGCATGAAAAGAGTACGAGAAGAATTGAAAATTAGAGGAGAAATCGAGACCATCAACACTAGAAAAATGTTGAGATCAGCCAGAATACTCAGAAGAGTCTTGTAGACCTAAGGAGACATGCTGTTAGTCAGAATTCAGTGAGAGCCAACCGGGGTGTCTTTGAGATGTAATGGTTAAAGAGCTCCACTGCGGAATCGTAATGATTGAAAGGCAACCAGTTAACGATGGAATGAGAAATTCACAAGGAGTTAGAGGATAATAATGATAATAATGATAAAACTATAGTTGAATTAAATCTGGTTCTGGGACCAAAAGACCAGTCCACATCTTTCAATTCTTTTGTCCCTTTTTGCTTCATTAGGCAAATCCTAATTCTGATAATGAAATACAAACCAACAATTAGAAAAAAAACATCATTGTTCAAACAAACTTAAATAGGTGGACGTGACTTCTACCAAATATTGCTGTTGCTGATGATGATGGAAATAAAGATAGCTACTTCATCTTTACTATTTCTTAAAACTAAAAGGCCAGAGAAGAAAATATATGATAAAAATTCGCTGCAAACTAAAGAGTAGTATGTATCGAAAAGAGCAAACATACAATTCGAAATTTTCAACCGACAAAAACACGGTGGTAAGATAAAACGTTGCTTGAACAACTGGAGTTTGTGGTAACGATGTTTGTGTCTGAAAAGACATCGACACACGACTAGCAAAGGCCTGGACAGCTATCGATAAGCTATCGGTCACATGGGAGTAAGACCTGACCGATAAAATGAAACGCAGTTTTTATCCAAGCAGCGGTCGTGTCGATACTGCTATATGGATGCACTACATGTACACTAACTAAACGGATGGAGAAAAAGCTTGATGGCAACGACACAAGAATGCTGCAAGCAATTTTTAACAGGTCTTAGAGGTAACACTCCAAAAATCACCAACTGCACGTCCGCCTACCTCCCACCACGAAAACTATCAAAGTTAGACGAACCAGACATGCAGGATAAGTGATGTTCTCCTATGGACCCCCTTATATGGCCGAGCAAAAGCAGGACAACCAGCTTGAACCTACGTACAGCAGCTCTGTGAGGATACGGGATGTAGTCCTGAGGACCTACCAGAAGCGATGAACGATAGGCAGGAGTGGCGAGAGAGGGTCAGGGATATCTGTGCTAGCGGCACGACATGATGATGATGATGATGATGATATATGATGACACTAGAAAAACATTTGATGAATATTCTGATTGAAAGGTTTCTGCTGATGTATTTTAAGAGAATATAACTTGTTCCTGTCACATTGTATCTAGTATAATAAATTGTTGTATGTGCTGTTGTTATTTTGCAGGTAACTCGAAGGTTGTCACTTGACCCCAAGTGACTAATGGAGTTGTCAAACGCCAATTTTCATTTGGTTGCAACGTTCATTGATGTTTTTTGGCGGATAAATGTCTCTGCATCGTCTAGAGTTTCTGTGGAAGTTCGTTTAAGGAGCTTCTATGAAGTTAAAACTAATAAAGACATCTGTGTTGTTCTCAGAAAACGTAACTGACTAAGCTGTCTTGCTTCCATTGTGTTGAATAATGATCACTCATCTCTCCATCAGAACTCCACACTTTCACTGGGCTGTAAGGATTTTGTTAGGGACGATTACGTAAGACTGACTTTGATCTTAAATTGATTTTTCAATAATTTTGCCAACATTCAAACTAAAATAAACTTCGTTGTTAAGCCGCATCAAAACCCAGAATCGTTTGGTTTTATAATATTCGAAACGATTTCTCGTCGCCACTTTTATAATGTTCCATTCAGGGGAGGTAACTTTGGCCGACACTTAAAAATCTCTTTCCTCTTGTAGAATGTCGGATACTGAGTATAGAATACTATCGCAACACTCAGAATTCTGACTCGCAATGCTACTTCGTCAGACCTCTTGTCTGACTGATTTATATATTCACTATTTCTAGTCACGTGACCCCAGTAGCACAATCCATTTCAACCGTTGTTTGTTGGCTGGAGATACGTATGTGATCTCACGAGTTGCTATCGGCTCATTCTTCTACATAACATTTTGGTTTTTGACGTTTACTAATATCTAGATAAGGCATATAAATTTGGATAATCAACAGACAATCAACTCTATGCCCACTTTGTAGGTGGGGCTTGGCTGACTGTATTCCCCGAAGAGAAGTAAGCAACCCCTTAAGGATGATATGGGTAAGCCGCGAAACTGTATCGGGTGGTTCTGGAGATCTGGGGAGTATGGGATACCCCTTCATTACTTACCATTCCACAGTCACCCTAAATGGTAGTACCTGTTAGGTAAATATGTTTTAAAATTATTTATTTTCACGAAGAATACTTCATTCCATACGACTTGAAATCATTTGTATTAGGAATAGTTACTTGAAGTTATAATTTTTTTCTTAAGGATTATTGTTAGTCACTTGAAACCATAGAACTGTGTGCAAAGAAAAATTAATACTATCAAATAGTATGAGATAGAAATATTTGAAATCATAGGACTGTGTGCAAATTATTTGTATTAGATAGGAATACTTGATATCATGTAAAATGTAAATATGAATGTACAATGAACGTTATTCGCTAACCTGTCGGCATGAAATAACCATATACGAGTTCACATGCCGTTAGAATCATTTAATCAATCAATCAATAAAAAGTACGGCTAACGGGACGAGTAGTCTTCTCTTAATCTGGTTGAAAGATGAATATTACCATGTACAAGAGTAACAGACATCAACCACATTGGTATTGGAAGTTGTAACTTTTAGAGACAATTTTTCTAGCCAAACCAAATGAAACGAAACTGCTTATAGTCATTATTCTACTTGGTTTTCGAAAAATCAGTTTCCTCTTTTTTTCTCAAGAAAAATTCTTCACCGTTACGTGGAACTTTTACGTTGCACAGACAGGCACTTATTGATTTCAAGATCTTTGGTTTCACTGTCTTTTTGTTGATATAACGAACTGTTGTCTCCGGCGTCTTTCATATCACTCACATCAGTTTATTCATTGTTTTTGTTTTGTTTTATTGGTTTTTATTTAATTATTGAACACCAAAATACGTTCTTTTATAAGTCACCCGCGAGAGAAACTTTGATACAATTTGATTAGCCAGTAAAATTTTAATTAATTAGTATCCCCTGGGAAATGTACATTTATAATTTACATAACAGAAAATAATAATCTAAAGTTGGGCAACTCTTATTTGACACGAGATTTCATTTGCTTTTGTCTTTGTATTGAAATAAAATTCACTTTACTGCAGTGGAAATCATCAACATATAAAAAACAAACAAACAGCTAACAAAAACAATTAAACCCCCAGTTTTCTACATCCCTTGCTTTTAGGTATCCCAGGTAGACTACTCCTGCTTCCGGTTGCTGGTACTTTAATTTTTACAATGTGAACCCAAAAATAATCACATGCAACATCGATCCTACCAAAGTAATTATTGAATATTTCTTTTGCGCAGTTTGCTTGGTGAATCAAGAAGCTTTATATTTTCCTAACAGAGATTTTATCGTCATTCGAATGCATGATTTCAAATGCTGATCGTCAATCTAGCCAGAAACAACACAGAAGATTCACGCAACCGAGTCTCCTCCCTATATTTGTATCAATGTCCGACTAAGTTGAATATTAATATTCTTCACAATCTGCAGACAGATTCTTGGTTCCATTTCTCAGTGGAAATGAATAAATCGAAATAGATAAACCAATTTCGCAATAAAGACAGAAATCATAGCGAGAAATTCTGCAGGTGACTGCAGGTGACAATCTGGTTCGAAATCTTTCGATAACACAATTTAAAACATGAGGAAAGGAAGAAAAAGAAAGAACTTCAAATCTAGAACATGCTCGTTCGTTAAAAAAACATCTGCTTTCGATATAAACTCATCGTTCATGCAATCCTAACACGTTGAACTATTTCTTGATAAGGTTTTCTCCGTCGTTTACCAACAGAAATAACAACCCATAAATCAAACACCTATAAGTTGTTTTAAGACATCTTTTCAAGGTGTTGATATATCGTTAGCAAAAGCTAACGATATTGTTTGTATTTAAGTAGCAAGAAAAAACAAATATTTCGAATCAAGCAGAAAAAAAAAAAATTTTAACTTCTGTTTATTAATGAGATTCCTAGTCATCAAATCTCAGTGAACTTTATACACAGTCGATGTTAAAATGTACGAAGATCATTTAATAAGTTTCCAGACTTTTTTCGTATGGGCACTTTTATTGATAGTACACACATGAAACTCTAGTCCCCTTCGAAGTAATCTCCTCTGGCTGCAATGCACTTGTTGTACCGTTCCAACAACTTCTGGAAGGCCACATTGAAGTCCTCTTATGTCAGCATGTCAATGACCTTCGTCACAGTCTCTTTCATCTCCTCAATTGTCTCATAACGACAGCCTCTGAGCTTAGGGAATAACCAAAAGTCACATGGAGCAAGGTCTGGACGAAAGAGGGGCTGAGGAACTGTCTTGATGCCCATCTCGGTCAAATAGTCTGTGACAAGGATAGAGTTGTAGACTGGTGCATTGTCCAGATGGAAATGCCACTTTGAAGAGTGCTGGCCTCTTCCGACGGAATCTCTTCCTGAACTCCCTTAAAACCTCAACATACCAACCCTAACCCTAACCCTAACCCTTTGGCCAATCAACTCTGGTGTATTGACTTCCTTACTCTCTCACACCTCTCATCATCCCTCACAGACTCCCTTTTTTCCTCAAATATCTTTTGCCAAGATTGATGCTCGATTCATGCAAGATGCTCCAAAAGCAGTCAGAAGCATTCAATAGGTTTCTGTGGCATTTTTTCCAAGTTTAAAACAGAATTTTATTGCATATCGTTCTTCTAAAGTGTCCTCACGTGCAGATTGCATTTTTGAAATTCACCAGCTGTGATAATTAGGCTTTAGTAGGGTGTATTCCAAATCCTGCTGTAGTTGTTCATTTGAAGCTGAAATCATAAAAATTGGTCAGTCATCTCATAAGATATATAGCAATGACATACTCAATGTTCAAGAGTCTAAGACAATTTTAAAGGCCTGTACAAAAAAGTCTGGAAAGTTATTGATTGCACCACGTACATTTCTTAGATTTTATCGTCGGACAGAAAAATAAGGATCCCTAAAACCAAATTTTAAAACTTTTATCACATTTTTCGTCAGGTTTCTTCTAACAGCGTCATTTTTTCTGACATTTGTCGTAGCACACACACACACACACACACACACACACACTCACACACGCGCGCGCGCACACACACACACACACACACACACACACACACACATCCCAAATTCAAATTTTACGCTGTATTTTGGCCTGAGAAGTGAACAAACCGAATTCACTTTTTCATTTGTTGATAGAAAATAGATGACGAATAATAAATTTTCAAGTAGTTCCGTGGGGCAACGTTTATTAGCAATCTTCGCCAAAACCTTGCTTAGACAATTGTAATTTTGAAATATTACGTTGTCAATGTAACTCTATTCCTCTTCGAGGTAAATTCTTTACTTTGTATTCGGTTATATATATATATATATATATATATATATATATATATATATATATATATATATGATTTCAAATTGAAAAAGATATATTTCAGTGCTTGCTAAAAATCATTTTCAGAAGACGTGAATGGTTTAAGGTTTTTTCTTTTACAATTATATATCAAATATTTTACTATAAACGATCATTTTAAAATTAAAAAAAAATAAATTGGTGATGAGTCTTTATCTCACATTTTTATATTTTATTGTAAAACATTTTGGTCGATCTATTCTCCGACATTCTTCAGGTATCGGGATGCGTATGAAAAAATAGCCAAGTTTACTCGACAATTGCTGCAGATGTCAGAATGTACCCTTGGTTTCCCAAGTGCAATATGATTGTTTTCTTTAGGGAACTGATCTCCTGTCACGTGGAATTTTTAATTAGATAAGAGAAAGGAAATATGTTCATCTGTAAGTATTAGACACCAAACCTTTAGCACCAGATCAGAAAATTTTAACAGTAATTGACCCTTTTACACAAAACATAATAAAAGCTATTCTATATTTTTATACTTGGGAATATTCCCCAGTTCTTTCCGTGCTAAATATAGATACCCACATCGCTTTGAAAACCTCTCTAGTTTGTCATAAATGGTTTCAAACATGATTATAATTGGCTGTTAATTTCAGTATTCTCTTTTTCCAATGATGCTCACGATATATTATTTTGATTTCATCATAAAAAGTGTTGTATGACCCTTTCGAAATATGAACTGCTACGCCCCCCCTCTCTCTCTATATATTAATCTTTTAGATATGTATATATCAACTTACACGGATTTAGCTTTTAGGAAGGAGTTTACTTTTTTCTTTGATTATTTTCCATAAAATGTTATAAGTATTTTTTTTAAAAAACAGTTTTGTCCTATTCTAGTTTGAATGCTGTGAAATATAATGTAGCAAAAACAAATCTCGTGGATTCATTCAACCTCACAATTTTAGACACATGTATGCTTACTGTACTGTTACAGTGATTATGATTAACCACACACACACACACACACACACACACACACACACACACACACACACACACACACACACACACACACACACACCACACCACACGTACACGCACGCTCACACATACAGACATGTGTATGCTTATATATAAATAAATATGTTTACATATATATATATATATATATATATATATATATATATATATATATACATATATATATATATTTCCTTCTTGTGCGGGGGGGTTGTAAATACACACACACACACACACACACACACACACACACACACACACACACACATGGACACACATACATACACATACACACACACGTATGTATGAGTAAGTGTGTGCGTGTGTGAGGACGAAAGAAACAAATCCTTATAATAAACTTCAAATCTTGATTGCTTATCAGTTTGTCTTCAGGCAACATCGCAATGTCTAGAATACTCGTATGTTATAATATTGGTCCGATTCTTTGTCACAAAAATTGTTGGAAATGGATTCTAATGAGACTCTAAAGGGGAGTAAATCACTGATAGAACCGCTCTAATGTCATCAGGAGGTCCAAATAAGAATTGATTCAACTACACACAAGGTCAATCCTTACCATTAATCATGATCCCAAAACTTAACGACAAATGTAGAAAAAGAAAGCACTCCTAAAATGCACATTTTCACATTTATACCGTCGAAAATGTGTCTTACTTTTTACGTTTTTATATCTTTATACTCATTGTGAAAATAGAATATTCTTCATGACTTGAATACTCACATGCAAGCAGTCATCTTTTCATCAAAGCACCTAACAGTAAAATAAGAAACGTTGTGTATCGTCGAGTTCTTTCTGATTAAAACACATCTGTCTTAGAATTTTTTTGTTTCTGGTATGACATATCAGTCAAAGATTACAACGACACATAGCAAAAAAAAAAAAAAAAAATCTGAATATGAGCACAGGTAAAAAAAATCATACATGATAGTAGTAATCCCTGTCAAGTAAGAACATTAAGTTTATAAGTCCCCTCAAAATTCACTCTAAACTGCCCAGCAGGACACATAGCGTAACGGTTATAGGCGTTGGTTCCCTAAGCTTCTAAGAAGACAATCATCTGGAGGTTACAGGTTCAATCCTGACTGCAGGTGAGTAACAATACAGGAATACTTAACACTTGTACCCGGTTATGGCTAACGGAATCATAACAGGCAACCATCGTGGATTCAATAAAGGACGTAGTTCGAAGTTCCGTGTAGGTTCCCGACTTCGACAAACACCTGAAGAAGGCCGGAGGACATATCAGTTGAAACGTTGTGGAAATAACAATAAAGATGAAGACAATAGTCAGAAAACCCTTAATGATAAAAATCATTAAGCTTCGCCTCGGAAATTTAGACAACTAACACATAGCAAGTATATATATATATATATATATATAAGGATTTTTAAAGACAAAATTTTAAGATTAGTATAAGAGACAATCTCAAATACTTCGTACATCCCAATAGCCTCGAAATAATTCAAGTGTATAGACGTTACAACATTACAATTAAACAAATTCTATACATATACATACCATTTCATACAAAAAACAAATAAAAACCCTTGAAACATTAAATGATTTTAAACTTTGGCACTCTTTCAACGTCAAGTACCTTTGATAGTTCCATTTCCTTTAAATCTTTTGAGGATTTTAGTTCATATATATATATATATATATATATATATATATATATATATATATATATATATATCCTGACTAATTTTTGTATAAGTAAACTTTGCTTCACAGGTCCGGTTTTTCAAGAGCTTGATGATTTTGATTCTCAATATTTTTCTTTGATTGCCTGGGATATCAATCTGCATTTTCTCACCAAAAATAATACGACAGTAATTTGACGGCTAAAAAGGAGCTGGTTAAAACAAATATTGTGGTATTTAAAAAGAATAAACTTTCTATATTTGGGGGTTTGAAATCTTCATTCCTGATCTTTCACAAGTGGAAATTTTATTGTATAATCAACATAAAAGCCTCAGATATTCCACAAAATATTCGAACTAAAACTTTCAACTTTTTCAATTCCTTTAGAATTCAAGTGTTTTTGAACCTCGGAAATAAAGCGCTATCATTAGTCAATGAATTGGATTAATATCATACTATATTTATTTTGAATTTCATGTTTCAGAATGTTGCATATTTATGCCATCCTGGTAACTGTCTTCATTTCAGATTGTACTAAAACATATATACAATAGAAAAAGAATAGTTCTGCACACTAGGTAAAAGAGAAAAGATACAATGGGGGATTTGGTTGGCTTTTTTGTGTTATTCCAGTCAGCATGGAGTTTATCGATGGAAGTGGTAGTCATGGTTTGGTTCGAAGAATTTAGGAGGTCTGGAAGTTCTATTTTGTCAGAATCTTCTTCAAGCGGCCAGATGCTGTCTTTTTCCTTGGTCTCTTTTCTCTGCTTTAATTAGTTTCGGAGCCCATATCTTAACGAAGAAACCTGTAGACCTAAACACATCTGATTGGTCAGTCAATAAGAAATTTGTGACCAATAACAGAGATAAAGAGTAGCAACAAAAGCAAACTCTTGACCCCTTCTTGTCTGCACGTTTTTGTATCGCATTCTTATTGGTCACCTAAGCAGGACCCAGTCATTATCCATAAAGGCTTGGAAGAGGAGCAAAAGCAAACCCTCGACACCTTTTTGATTGGAAAGTGCATTCTCGTACTACAGAGATTGAAGAGAAATAGCAAAAATAGCCTCTGACAATTGACCTTTTGATTTCGCCGGTGCGTCGATCTGGTACAATTTTGAGAGATCAGGTAGTGCGTGTTATGCCTCCAACCCAAGGCATCACCTGCAATTTTTTATAAACTTTGATAAACTCATCAACTTAGAAGTTCCAGTGACCTTTGCTTGAATTTATAAACTCAGTCAGAAGAATAACCTTTATCCAAAATTTTGATTTTAACATGTTTTCATTCTGACAAAATTATTTCTTCTTACTCACAAAAACAAATACTTTTTTTCTTTTCTCGTTTATAAATTTTAAACGCAAGTTGAGATCATTATTGTGTCATAGATCCCTTTAGGCACAAATACTGAACACTTTCTTAGATATAAACAAGATTTTCAAGCCGTGACTTGATTAAAAGTTGTTACCAACAAACTATTCATACATAAATCGTATACTTAACATACACGTAATCGTATAATTTGGCATTAGATTAAGAACAAGGTTTGATATGCCATTAAATACCTGCCAGCCAATTAAGTACACTTTTTTGTTTTAGATTTTTGTCTTTTATTACGCTTATGAATTTCTAGTTCAAAACTATTTTGCAAAAGATGATGGTGGACAGCATTCCTTGATTTGCACCTGAGCACTATATCAAAAGCCAAAAGACGATTGTATCGTGCTTATTCATTCAAATGAGAAAGGCCAGCTCAGATAAAAAGATGATAATTGAAAATTCTAGGCATTTTTCTTTCTTTTTCTTTTTTTTTTTTTACCTAGTCTCGAACACTGAACCGTAGCGCCCGTAGGAAATATGCAATGAAGCAGATGAATATGACCAGTTCCTTGCAAAAGTATGAGTCGTCGGCCGATGAACTGTCGGAGAGTGCTTTCGAAATTGCAGATTTTTATTACCTGACCAGAGGCAACATGCAGTGAAGTCAAAGTAAGTGGCTCTGAAAATCGGAAACATGGCGTCCTTTTCTGCAATATTAAATACTCGGACATCACATGACATTGCTTGAATGGTGGCTTTCGTGTTCAGCTTTTCGCGAGGGACGCCGATAGAATCAAGAAATGAGATTAAAAAGCGGGCCTTACTTTATTGACTGACACGGAAGATCCCGTCTCAAACACATTGTTACATAAGAAACGGAAATTTGTTCATTAAGTTCTGACGGGTGTGGAGAACACAATCAGTCATCAAATGATTGTAGCTTTCTAAAATGGACGATTCCTGTCGAAAGAAAGCATGTGCTTGTGCTCTTTTTATCAGCATATATTTAAATTATGATAGAAAAATCATATTTTAAGATCTAATAAAATCATAATATTTCACAAAACGACAAAAACGATAACTGAAGCAAAATTAGGAAAAGAACGATAGAGTTGAGACAATTATCCAAGCCCTAACAATTTATCTGCCTTGAGACTTAGAGTTCGAAATCCTGGTTTGAATTCAGACTTTATGAAATGCACAACCATCTCTGCCAATACGCTAGCTTTCCCCCTATCTTTCTCTTTTTTCCTTTTTCTCTCTCTGTCTTTCTGTCTGTCTGTCTCTCTCTCTCTATATATATATACGTGTATAAATATTGAAACTGATAAGGAAACTAGCATTTTGAATCCTGTTATTCAAGTTAGATTCGATCAGCAAACATGAGAGACGGTGGAAAATATGATTGACTAACTGATTGATTTTAACGGCATGTAAACTTCTCCGGGTTTATTTTACCTCTAGATCTTGGTTAGGGAATTACTTACGCTTTTATTTACATTTTTGCATAATTCATTTTTGCAAACGGTTATATGATATTAGGTATTCCTATGGAATACAGATAATTTTCAAACTTATCTATTTGATTCATAGATGGGACTCTAATAGATATTACAACTCCGGGTCAAAGAAGGCCTGAAGTTGTGACAATTAGAGGGATCCCAGACTCTATTGATCTCCTGTCACGTGGAAGTTTTAAGTAAACAAGGGAAAGGAAATATGTTCATCTGTAAATTGGATAATCGTATAGTGTCGGTAGGAGAAGCCATGGCTTAAATAACAATGCATCTTCGTCTTTATCGTTTTTAAGGTGAATTTCAATGATCCTCTCGAACACAAATCCCAATATTTGTTGCTTTACTTTTATAGAAGAGAATTTGTCATGATTCAGTTTTAGTCAGAAATCCCCATGTTTGTAGTTTTATCCAGACATTTTTAGGGAGCACTTTCACTGTTAAATGATTTTCATTAATATTGAAAACATCTACTATCCTTTAACGAGGATAGCTTTGGCAGTTAATAGTACACAAAATTTGATATGCCGTTAAACAGAGAAACCAAACTAAACCAAACCATTATTTCTCTTGTGAAACCTGGCCTTTAATTTAAACTAATTCAATTCGGCTTCAGTATGAAAATCTCAGTAAATGCCAAGAATGACAGTTGAAGGTTTGGTTTGGTTTGGTTTTATGGCATATTATCCATTTTAGGTTATTTAATGCCAAATCTGGTTTATTCCTTTTTATTAGATATATATGATCAACCAAACATAAGTCAACAAAGTTGAACTGCTCCAAGAATTGTTATGTATCAAAAACTATCAAGTAAAGGTCTGACATATGTTTACATACAATTAAATGATCATACAGTTCTATTTCAAACAATTCAATTTAGCATAAGTCATTTTTTGCACTCATTTTAAAACGTCAAACAGTTCTATTTGACCCATGAATAGGACCATTTCAAATGCTACCACTCCGGGTCAGACTGGATAATGAAGCATTACTGGAGCTTCACCATCCGATTGTTTAATATCATAACAGGATACTCGTTGGGGTGGGTGGTTTTACCTTTTAGCAGAGATGCAGTTGGTTTATTTTACAGCCCCAACCGACTTGTCTGGATAGTTTAAAGAATAGAACCGACTGTTGTTAGGGCAATATTCCATCGTAATCGCAGGATAGAAACAAATTTAGGTTCCATCTTTTTAACCTTAAACAGCCATTCCATTTAGCAATATTTGGGAATTTTGAATTTCCCAAATGAGTTATCTGAAAAGCGAGGTGCAACGATTGAGCAACCAGATTTAGAATGGTATATTATAAAATCTAATACACATCAAATGTCAATTTATCAATTCGACACTTTGTGTGGTCTGTCTTAATACAACAACAGGATTGACAGATTTAAAAGTTGGCGACCATAGTCGAGGGTAACCCGAAGGCTCCCTTTTCGATAGCTACTACACCAAGGTGTAAGGGAGAGCGCTACTCATTCCCTGGATTGCTCTACTTTACCCTTGATCCGTACCTTAAAACGCTGAGTGTTAAGCAAGGAGGCATCAAGTACCATTTTTTTTTTTTTAGTTGTTGGTATGACTCGACCTGGGATTGAATCCAGGTCTCCCGGGCCATTGGCGAACGTTCTAACCGCTAGGCCAATGTCCGGTACAATTACAAATGATTGTAAAATATACTTATTTTGACACAACATTTGGTAATGTTCACCACGAAAAAATGATTCTTTTTCGTGGTGAACTTGAACAGGTGTACTTGTCGAGTAATATCCAATATTCTTTCTTTAAGATATGCAAATAAATTCTTGAAACATGATTTCAAAAAAATCTGGAAAAATGCTACTGTCAGGATTCTGAAAAGTTTAATGACCGACTGTTACAGAAACTTCAAAGGTTGAAAGATTCAAAATAAAACGGATTAATATTCGGTACAAACTGTTATTGTCATAATGTGAAAGTGCCAGTTAAGATCATTGAAGGTTCAGTATCAATCATCTTAATTTCACAACTGTATCAAATGTTTGATATAACAGCCTCAATCAAGGAATATGTTATTAAATAAGCAGACAAAATTCAAATGAAAAATGAGATAATCACAAGAAATATCTAATAGATAAACCATTACAGCAATGTCTCTGTTTTCTGAAATGTCTGGATTTCTGAAAGGAGATGTTGTTACATTGACTTTACTCAAGCCAACTTTCTTATCATTAAACATTTCAGCTTCCGTAATAAGCAGAGAATACATCGATTATATCTTCTGGTGAGGGATAATGCCTTCCAAAAAGAGGTGTCTTAATTGGTCTGGTTTTATGGCATTTCAACCACTGTAGGTCATTTAATGCCAAATCCTCTTTATAAACATATATTAAATATATCATTTCTAAACACATTTTGTAAATTAGATTTTTAAACGAATCCGAGCCCATTTTTGTGTTTACAAGTAAATGGGTTCAATTATTTCTATTTAATACGAATACACAGTTAAATGTAAAAACAGTTCTATTTCAGACAATTCAGTTTAGTATATCATCAAAGTTAAAGGGTTCCAAGTATTGCCATGTATCACTAACTATTCAATGAAACATCTGTCATTTGTTTACACACAGTTAAATGATCAAACAGTTCTATTTAAAACAATTCACTTTAGTAAAAGGGCACAGTTTTTGTTTACAAAAAGTTAAATTTAAAAACATTTCTATCCCAAACAACACTTTATAAATGTCAATCAGTTCTATTTGACCCATAGATCGGACCCTATCAGGTGCTTTCACTCCTAGCGTGAGTGGACCTGGGAGCAATAGCATGCCTCACTATCAGATTATTAAGTGCGATAACAGGACACTCATTGGGGTTGTCTTACCTCTCTGCAGAGATGCACTCGGCGTATTCCGCAACCCCAGTCGACTGGGCTAGGGGTGTCTTGATTATAACATTAAACTGAATCAGATGGTGAGGCTTCAGTTTTGGACCTCTGGAAAGTGTGAAGTTCCTCTTTGATGCCATTATTTTCAGATACACGCTTACCAGGAGTGTTAGGCTTCTATAAATTTGTAAAACTGAACATTATTTTAATATTAGATGAGGATATTTGATACTACATTACTGTGTGGAAAGTATTTGATTATAGACACAAAAATCTAATAAAAATGTAACAAAACATTGAAAATATATGAATACAATAAAAGGAATAAAATTTTGTCATTGAATAACCTATAAAGATGTTGATGTCAATTAATTCAAGAACAGACATCGAAATTAGGTTAAATTGATTACAAATGATTTCTGATGGATCATATATCGATTTACCTATTTCCGGAGATTTTTGTGTATCAGTAAACATAAAGTTACAGTCTTTGGTTTGGTGAAGAATCCTTTTTTAATACGGGAGTTTTGTTGAGTAAAATGCATTCATTCTTTTTTTTTTATCTTATGTGGCTTGCAGAATGTTTCAAACAATTTGTTCTACAGCATTCTTTCATATTAAAAGAAAAATTCTTCTTTTGCTCAACAGGGAAAGAATTGAAGAGAATCCTTGTGAATAATATATAATCACCTATTTGAAACAGGTTGCTTGCTTTGCCTTGAATCGGTCGAGTTTGTTTGTTTGTTTGTTTGGATTTTATGGCATATCAACCTTTGTGGGTTATTTAATGCCAAATCTATTTTTATACAAATAAACACTCCTATTTCAAGCAATTCAGTTTGGAATTAGAACACAGTTTAAATCTTAAAACGGTCTTATTTCAAGCAATTCAGTTTAACATAACTACATAGTTTAGTTTTATTTGACCCTTAGATAGGACCCTGTCAGGTGCTATCACTCCGGGACATAGTGGACCCGAGAGCGATGGCTATGAAGGGATACTCTACAATCCCCAAAGCTCCAGCATTACTGGAACCTCACCATCAGATTATTTAGAGTTATATCAAGGACACTCGTTGGGTTCTGACTTCTCTGCAGAAGAGCAGTCAGTGTATTCTACAGCCGTAGCCGACTGGGCAATGAATGCATCGAGAAGGACAATAATCATCATTTCTTTTCTATTTGTCGACCTTTTCTGGAAAAATAACCCCCCTTTCTCGTTCCATATGTATTTTACATCTAAAGAAGGCTGTAGAAGAGACCAGGTAAAAATTCACGGTGCTTACAAAAGCAGCACAAAGAGGGACTTTGTTTGGATTATTATTGATATTATAATGATCTGAAAATTTTAATCTGTAAATTTTTGTCTACGCCTATATAAGCATACCTGAAAAGAAGAAATCGATATATGATCAATAAGCAATGAGTTATAATCTATCTTAATCAGATTCTCATATTCATTAATATTTTCCCATGATGATTGGTGACACAAAAAGTAAGTTCATGTGTCAAATACTTTCTTAGATTAATTTAGTAATACGGAAGAGAAGATTGTCTTGTGCCAGTCTTGAAAAAGAGCAGTTCCCGTTAAAAATCAGTTTTCACAATCCTAACCAGAAGCTTGCTTTAGTATCTTTGTGAAATAGGCGACTATCTCCGCCATATGGCAGTGTCCCAATAAATATGCTGCATGGGTTAAACGCTTACAGCATCGAATAGAAACGTACAATCAAACGTCTAATGTATAGGTAAGAGGTTTTTCTCTATTGTAGCATTGGCCTAATGGTTATAGTGTTCGCCAATGGCCCGGGAGATCAGCGTTCAGTTCCAGGCCGCGCCATACCAAAGACTTAAACATGGTACTTGATATCTCCTTGCTTAACACTCAGCGTTTTTAGCTACGTATAAAGTGCAAAGTGGAGCAATCCAGGGAAGAAGTAGCACCCTTCCATACACCTCGGTGTAGTAGCTATTGAAAATAGAGCTTTCGGGTCACCGTCGACTACGGTAGGTGGCAGGACGGACATCTTTAAAGGGAAAGAGGTTGCTACATTGAACAGGGATATAACAGCAGACATAAAAGAAGCAAGACATCAGTTTTCAGAGCACGCTGATAATGATGTGATGTGATAATGATGTCTGATTGTCTTTGTGATCGAGGGAGAAGTAAAACGTAAATTCAGGTGTAGCGTTACGACACCACTTAAGAAGTAATGATACCCTTTAAACTATCAGCCTGGGTGTGGTAACCTCACTGACAAAAAAGTCAAACACAAAAAGCTTCCGTTTGTTTCGTATGTACAAAATTTATTTGTTGTCGGAATCTATTTCTCGTAGTTAACCCAAAATATAGATAGAAAGAAGTTTGTTCCAGTTGGGAAGAGACAGATTATGCAAAGGGCACGTGACGAAAGACAGACGATTTTTGTTATTTTTCTGCTCACTGGCTGTTTTTATGCGGGTGTGATTTTTCAGTGTGTTCGCTCTCTCGGTCTTCGTGTCTCCGTCCTTCTCTTTGAGTCCGTCCTTATATATATATATATATATATATATATATATATATATATATATATATATATATCCCTAGAAATTATTAAGTAATCAATCTTCCTAAAGTGACACGTAAATGGTAATTTACAAATATCAGTTGATTCCAAACAATTGCTTATCTTTGAATATTTTCCATTCCAAATATATCCCTAACATTCCAAATTTGTAAATTATTTATTATTTATTAATGTATATTTTTCATTCCTAAGTATTAACTCATAAAAAAATACCTATTCTAGTTTTAAATCCTAGGTTACAAATGAAATTTTGCCATCCGGTTTTAAATTATAAGTTTAACTAAAAAAATTCACTAGTAAAATAATTAATTGAAATCCTTATTCATTTTACACACGAGATTAGTGGTCGGAGAGAAGAAAAAAATTAAAACACGGATCATTTCGAAGAAGTTGTGGGAATATTGCGAGATACGGTCATTTGTTATTAGTTTGTCGTAAGTCTTTTTTATTTGTGTGAAGTTTTTGAAGGCGTTTTATTTCGTTGATATCATAGGTTTTTTCTTTACGTTACTAGTTCTCATGAAGTATTTCGGTTACATCTGGGCCGCTTGTTGAGTCGAATAGCTGAATTGCCGAAGTTAACTGACACCGTCCCAGCTCTGACCACATGGCTCTTTACTGGCCCTGTACACTCGGGTAATTGCCGAAACTGAAATTTTGACCTGAATTTATCCATTACCTCGACCCGAATACATAAACCTTATGATTACATTATGTCAGAACGTAGGGAGTTTAAAATCCAACCAAAAGCACAGTAACTTATGCTGGCAATTGAGGCTGGTATATAAAATAAAGAAATGTAATCAACAACTCATATTAATCTTACAGCCACTTGTGGACGACAAGCTAGCTAGGCAATAATATCAACGTTGTAACTAACACAATCAAGATGAAGATACTATATAGAGTAAATCAATGATTAATGAGTAAAATATATTGAATATATTAGAATTTTTAAGTACATAAATGCTGGAAAGCAAATCTCGTAGACTTTGATTCTAGGTGAATTTCCAATGTATATGACCTTGTACCAGACTTGAATAAGCTTAGTAAAAATCTACTCGTATATAAATTTCATATCAATATACAGAAATGCCTAACTCTGATATATGAGGACAATAATCTGGGCGTTCTCACTGGATATTGAAAATTCAACACCTCAGGCTAATTTCACAATTTTAACATTTGGGAATCAAATTTCTGCAGCAAAGAGAGAAAGAGGAGTGTTTTTTTGTGTTTTTTTTAAACGGGGGATTGCTTAGGGCAATATGGATTACGGGAAGGAATAGGGAGATGACATTGATTACTATTGATTTTCCGTGTATTTTATGTAATATGTACCACTTATTTTTGATTTAAAAAATAAAGGAAAAATTAACAAAATAATTTGCATTTTACAAAACTTCTCTTTTCTATATTCAGCATAACTTATATATATATATGTGTGTGTGTGTGTTCAAAAACTTATACGGGAAATAAAGTTATACACGCACAAACATTTACACACAGGTAAACTTATATAATTCGTTTATGTACGAGGGAAATATCCAGTCGTTCTTGATAAACGGTTTGCTACATATTTGAAAAACCAAGTGAACCAGAGACGCACTACTTCGTATTAATGATCTACGAATTCATATTTCTCTCTCTCTCTCTCTCTCTCTCTCTCTCTCCTCCTCCTCCTCTCTTCCCCTCTCTTAATATGTGTGTGGCTGTATAAATATTACAGCAATAATAAATACACAAGGAAATAAACGGAAAAAGCGTCTGGAAAAAGGACCCCAAATAGATTTAACATCGAACTGATTGTAAATGGGATGGACAGATTTGGGTTGACACATGAACACCTAAATAAACAAATAAACCAAAAAAGCAGCCACGCTCATCTAAAACAGACAGATATATAAATTCCAACTGAAAAGCTCATGGCCGGGTGTCCTGACAACAGATATGTAAAGATCAGTTAAAGATACTTGGATATAAGAAAATAATTTTGATTCAACAAATGGACATGCTACATGACCAAGTCATTTTCTTTACTCCTTTTAAAGCATATAAATTCCGTAAAGACTAAAAAAACTTCATTTCACAAAAATATAATTCTTGACGATGACCAAAAGTCAAAACTCGTCAAGGACAATACAAGAATAGATAACACAAAAGAAACATTCTTGCCATCTTTTTGTTTGAACCCTTTATAAATAAATAAATACATATATATATATATATATATATATATATATATATATATATATATATATATATATATATATATATATCACGCTAACATCTCGGAGGTTTGAAATTTTCATCTAAACTGGTAATTCAAATATGAAGTAATTGAATGTTGCCCATTTCATTTGTGAGAAGATGAACAACAAAGAAGAGAAACCCATGTAAAACATTGGATGAGACAAACATTTGGAATTTCTACTTTTACGACGGAAAAGTAACAAAGCCAGATGATATTTATTCTATACATGATGTTTTGATCCCGAAATAATGGTTCACTTCAGAGTTATCATCTATTGAATGTCTCACTCACACACACACACACACACACACACACACATATATATATATATATATATATATATATATATATATATATATATATATATATAAACAAGAATCATTCAGTAAATAAATCGAAAGTTTTTTTTTAAATAGCAAAATAAATCTTCATTGTGAGATTAATCAAAATGGCGGCACATCAAACACAGTGCTTCAGGATTGAACAGAATTCTATCATCAAATTTTTGGTGGCTGAAAAGTGCAGACAATATGAATTGCTATATGAATGTATAATGCATTTTTTAGAAGCATCTTTTAATCAAAATTTACTTTCAAATGACCTAAACATGGTTTTACCTCTACGAGCCTGAGTCTAAATACAGTTCATAAAGTGGAAACATTCCGAATCTCCGGTAAAGAAAACGTCCCGAGTGCAGCGATCAATAAACAAGGTCGTGTAGACAGTATTCTGGAACATGAAAAGGATCCGTCTCTATTACTTTCATTGAAAAAGGTGCAAGCGTAAAGTGTGCTTCCTATTACCAATTCCTTTGGCAAAATTCATCTTATTTATTAAATGACACTCGTATACACACACACACACACACACACACACACACACACACACACACACACACACACACATACTCACACAAACGCGCGTACGTGTGTGTGTGTGTGTGTGTGTGTGTGTGTGTGTGTGTGCTCGCGCATGTGTATGTGTGCTTATAAAACAGCTTGTGATCAATCAGTTGTGAATCCAACAAAAACTTTTTTTTTTCAATCTTGTGCTGATTAAAAGCAAGACTAATAAGTTTATATTATGTGGAGTCAGTTTTACAAAAGACATTTGTGGGTCTACTATACCCGTAACATGGGATGCAGTTATCCTTATTTAAAAAAAAAAATTATGCTCTATTTCGCATTCGCAGATCTGTAAAATAAATACTCTGATGTTCTGTACAGAGACTTTTACTGGGTGTGTGCTTGAGCACCTCCCTAAAAGCAGTGATTTTTCTCGTAAACCACCGAGAATAAATTCACTTGTCATTCACTTGTTCTCCCAATGTAGCCTTGTGTCCAAGTTAATGTCGACCAGAATTTACAAGTAAGTCTTGTGTTTTTGTTGACATATCGATTTTTTATGGTCATCATCAGCATCATCATCATTATCAAGTCATGTGGATATCACAGACACTCTTGACTCTCTCACACCATCTGCCCCTACAATGTCGAGACATGGAACTTGGACTTAGCTTAAAAGCGCAATTAGATTTTTGTTTAAAGAAAGTTTTGCAAGCTCCTTCTCTTTCTCTCTCTCTCTCTCTCTCCCTAACACACACACTCACACACACCTGGTTGATGAAGACTATGAATCGTATTAAACTTAGAAATTAAAAAAATTGACGTAGTGAACCTTGAGTTTCTGTTTCGTTTTGGAGTCAGAGGGACTAAAAATCTGCAACTTTGAAAATAAACAAAAGGTAGCGAGAAGGAATACAACAGATCGACTCCGAGTAGGAGTAAGGCCAATAGAATAGACATCTCTTCGGTGTCCCTGTATTTCCAGCCCTCCCCTCATAGCTGTAACGTCACAGAAGTGAAATATTGAGATTGGAGGGGAAATAAGGAAGACTGATAAAGATAATACAAAAACGAAAATTTGACAATCACAGGGAGAGATTTGAGAAATCCGGATTAACTACTTTAGTAGAAAAAAAGGATGAGTGGTGATCCAACTGAAACTTCAGAATAATGGAATTTTAATTATGACAAACAATTTTTCAGTATATCTACTTGAACTGGAAATTTATGATCAAGACAAATTTTAAAAGCTGAGTCCACTAACCAAAGGGATTTTTTTGCTGGTAAAGTGATATATTTTTGGAAGAAAGTAATTGAGTCGAACATTTTAAGATGAAAATGGACGATTTCAGAAGAAATTTCAGGGCAACTACACGTCATCCACTATCCATACTGATGAATAAAAGTTTTTGCTGCTCGGCCAACACTGGTGTGTCTGTGTAGTTGTCCACAGGAGACTGTTGATTTGGAGGTTGTCTCTGTTTCCCCAGCTGTACCTAGCATGCCTCGTTCATCTTACTTGGATGGTTTGTGAAATAGCGGTGAGGAGTGGGGTAAGTGACCATAACATTTCTATTTTTATTGTTTGCTGCTTATTCAAAAGAGCACGCAGCATCTTTCTGTTCAGCTTTTGCTTCAGCGATTAAAAGATCAGTTACAAAGCTTAAATCCGAAGCCAAAGAAAATTCTCTTAGAAGAAAGAATGCTTTCAACATCATAAATTTTGTTAGCACATTGAATACAATAAACCAGTTTTGTGGTCTTACTGTGACATAATTCTAATTCATTCATTCGTCTTCCAGACCAATGTAGTGAGTTCGATTCTCACCAGTTGCTCTACTGTTGATGAGCATGTGGTTCTATACTTAATAAATTTTTATGAACCTATAAAGTGGTTGAGTTAGTTGCGTACGTCACCAATGCAATGATTGTTTTATAAGCCCAAATAAAAGCCAGTGTTCGGAATGTTGATTTTAAAGGCAGGTCGACCCATCTAGTTGGAAGATTGTGAAACACCAACATACCCACCTCGTTTGGCCCATTTTCATACTAAGTTAATATTTCGACTATCAACCATCTTGATATACCAGAGACAAGAAACCTTTCAGTATATCTGTGAATTGGAAAAAAAAAAAGATAAGCAGAAAAGGATGCAGGTCTTTGTAATGGACATTAGTGTTTCAAACAGAATTCGAACTGTTTTTGACTCTTCGATTTTTCATGCGACTAACCATTCCATAACTTCACACGTTTATTCACTGTATCTCTTACTTTCTCTGGTGAATAATGATTGAAGAGTTGTTTGATGAAATAATAAATGTGATATGCCAGTGACGATACCATCGGCATGAGATCTGGTAATGGGACAGAAGTGAGTTCAAGCTTTAAAGAAATGTAACTCTGGCAGTAGTTTTCCATATTGTTAACGCTAATTGTACATCATGGTTTCTAACCTCCATCTTTATTTCATTTCCCGATTTAATAAACTAAAGATATATCTTTATTTCGAACTCGCTTACTACGATTCCACAGTCCATCGCTTCAATCATTACAACACGAGGACACCCCCTTTTCTTGGTTTAATGGCATATCAACATTTGTAGGTTATTTAATGCCAAAGCCATTCTCCAAGAAGAACAGTAGTAGTGCTATTTAACCCATAGCTGGGAGGATAAGGAGGTTCGTATATTTCCCAAGGGTACTAGAAATATATTATTAATTGATTGATTGGGTTTAACGGCATGTCAACTTAACTAGAATTATTTCATGTCTAGAATTAGGGGAATCACGTTTATTTTACGTTCATAATTGTATTTTTTTGTAGCTGTTTATTAAAATCTTTTGTACACTGTTTTGTCAAATACGAAGAATTTAAAAATTAGACTCGAACAGGTATTATCACTTCGGGTCAAAGTGAACCTGGGAGTAATGGCAATGATGGAGATTCCAACACTCTCCAGAGCTCTATAACTAGAGATTCATCGTCCAATGGAGTTTAAAGTTATACTCAGGGCATCCTTCTTTTGGGGGGAGGATCCTATGCATCTGCAAATGATACTGTGTATTCTAAGTCCTACTAGCAGGCTGAATAAAAATATTTGTTTAATACAATATATATATAGATAGATGTGTGTGTGTGTGTGTGTGTGTGTGTGTGTTGTAAACGCCTCGAGAAGCGATTGGGTTCCTGTTGTATCAGTGCTTCATTAAAATATTGATAAATCTATTCAGGAAAGGGTCACTGATTCTAATTTGCCATTGAAGGTTATCTCCATTTGATCTAGGGATTTATGGCCAAAAAATTACAATTGGTAAAAATTTGGGTGTAAATATGTTAGATTATTACAAATGTTAAAATAAGTGCATTGCTCTGATAAAAATCTCATTGTGATGTGAAAATTTTGCTAGGTTACGGTTTTCTCTCTCTCTCTCTCTCTCTATATATATATATATATATATATATATATATATATATATTAATGCCTACAAGATTCAAGGAAAGTTATAAAAAATTATATATATATATATATATATATATATATATATATATTTATATATGTGTGTGTGTGTGCGTGTGCGTGCGTGCGTGCGTGTGTGTGTGTGCGTGTGTGTATGGTTTTTCTAATTATTTTTATATACGTTCTTATATATTTCTCTTATTGTCCAAACTTTCCGGTCTCATATAAGGATCTCTTTCCACAGTCGTTTTTCCTTTCTCATTCAGAAACCTTTGATTTTTTTCTTTTGTTTTACTCTCACTGAAATACCCACCACAGTTTTGTATTCTATTTTCTTCAGCACGATTACATCTTCATGTCGGCTCGTAAGAACTCATAGGAACAAAAGCTTTTGTCAAAGACTTTTTTCTGTTTTCTTCTAGATTTTCCACTTCGAGATCAGTAAACTCGACGGGGGGTGGGTTCCATTATTTAAAACCCTTCCTATCGGACAGGCCGAAAATTTCCCATTCTTCTTTGACGGGTAATAGCACGGTTCAGGGAAGCAATGTCTGCCATCGGCACACAAAATGGCACAGAGGAACATGCCAAAGTTGGAAACAATGAAAACATATTCATCATTTCGAACATCCTACGATAGTTTTTAACCAGATGTCAATTTCAGCTTGTTTACATCTATCTATCTATCTATCTATCTATCTATCTATCTATCTATCTATCAGCCTGTTATTATCTATTTATCCCTCAATATCTGTTCTTGTTTACTTATCTGTCTCACTCTGTTCTTTCTACTTATCTATCTCAGTTTTTTCTTATCTATCTATCTATCTATCTATCTATCTATCTATCTATCTATCTATCTATCTCAGTCTTCATATCTATCTATCTATCTATCGATCGATCATTATATATATTTGTACATTGGTTTATTTCATGGAGCCTGATTTCCTGCTGAACACAATCTATCTATCTATCTATGTTTACGAGATGTGATAAAAAGTATTGAGACTGAATTGTTATGCTTTTTTTTCATTTTATATGTTAAAATTAGAAATTTTAATGAAGACAGTAGAACAACCTATGTAAAAAGAATTATGATGCCTAGATATTGAAACTTCTTTTATATAAGTCTTTACCAATTTTTGATACTTTTTGGTCTGTAGATGTTGGTAAAACCTTGGTTTGGGAAACTAAAGCACTCTCCATATTCACCAGTGTGTGACTTTTTCTCGTTTTTTAAGTTGAAAATTCATCTGCAGGGGAAAATTTTAGAAGCCCGAGGACATCAAAAGAAATACAAAAGCATGATTTCTTGCTTTATATAACAAGGCAATTCATAGGTGCCTCAGGTAATGGAAAATTACTGGAATTTCAATGCCAAAAAGACTATTTTAAAGAAAACCAACCTTTTCTTCATTAGTAATTAATTACTTATTAGCTAAATTAGTAAATCCATCTCTCTCGGTTATATTTAGATACCCCACATATTAATATGCCTTTAACTATCAAAGTTTACACATATCTATGTATTTACCCAACCCCTCTACACAAGCAGGGTGTGACACAAGGTTAATCTTTAAGCGGCATTTAATAGGTTTGAATGCCGAGTTTTCCTTCCCCTAGACTAGTTGCCTAACCAAGGCTAAAGAACACAGTCTACGCTACTATTCATCCATTGCTCGAAGGAGAATAATTGGATTCTTATCTTTTTCAATGGTGGTAGTTGTGTCCATCGGATCCGATGATGACGTTTGCATTCTACAACTCATGAACACGGAGGTGGATGGGGACACTGAAAGTCAGTTGCTGTGATCACTGCCGAAGCTGCTCTGCGGTATCTCTCTCTAGCAGCAGTGAGTTTCTGGCATCGAGCCTCTTCGAAGTTAGCAGCAGCTCTGTGAACCGAGCCTCGCCATTTTGGTCTGTCCATGGCATATCCCTCCAGGTCTCTCGCATTCATGTGACACCACTGGAGATTGGTTTTGACCGTGTCTTTATACCGCAGTTTTGGTCTACCTTGGTTTCTTTTGCCGGCCTGGAGTTCCCCGTACATCAGGCATCTCGGCATCCGACATTCGTCCATTCGAATTACGAGTCCAACCCATCGAAGTTGGGCCTTGATGATGTTGACTTCTATGCTGGTGGACTTAACTTGATCGAGCACCTTCAGATTGGTGATGTGGTCCTGCCACCTGATTCCCAGGATGAAGCGGAGAGCTCGCATGTGGAAGAGCTCCAGTTTCTTGATATGCCTGCGATACAGTATCCATGTCTCACAACCATAGAGGAGGGAGGGAAGAACCACGGCATTGTAGACCCTCAGTTTCCTAGATTTTCAATGGTATTAATATACAATCAGACTCCTCCAGGATTTGAACATGTGTCGCCGTGTCCAAAAACCATTACAACACAGGCACCTCTTAAAAACTAAAATATGGAACGCTTCACATATTTGCGCGTCATATCTATCTATCTATCTATCTATCTATCTATCTATCTATCTAGTTCAAATCCTGAAAAAGGCCGTTTGCATTTCATATAATGGTAATACGATTGCGAACGGTATGTATTCAACTATTTCCCTTCAGTTATATTGGTAAATCGTTGGTAGAAGGGTTATAGGATCTTTAACCTTGGTATGGTGACCGGTCTAGAAGAAAGAAAAGTTTGAATTCAACCATGTTAAACTCCACTTAAAGAACTGACCTTGTATCACATTCTGGCCGTGCAGTGGGGTTTTCATATATATATATATATATATATATAATTCAGTTCATTACTTCTATATCTCTATATCTAAGTGAATATTCAACGCTGTATATGTGTATGTCTCATTACATTTCTGTGTCTTTCTCTGTTAAATATAAAATGGAACCTGGAAATTGCATTAAGAAGAAAAACAAGAAGAAACACCTCGTTATAGTCTAATATTTAGTAAGCTCATCCAGCTCACCAATTCTACTGATGTGAGTTCTTTACTAGATACTTTACATTTGAAGTCTTTTACCTTAAGATGAAGTTAATTATGCCCATCATTTAAGGTTTTGTATCTGCTAAAGTAATTACATGACTCTATTACTCTAACTAACCGTGTTCCATATTTAAAGCAAAGTCATCATATTGAAGAGTGCGAATGTTTAAACTGGGCCATTTTAGTTCTTATAGCTAACTAAGCATGTTATACACTGTTAGTATTTGACATCATTAAGCTAATATTAGTAAAGTTCAGTACTATAATTTGATTTCTTTTAAATTTTGTTTTGTCGTCAGACAAAGATTCGCGACTGCTAACGCTTATTCTGTGGCGAAGACAGTTGCGAAATTTGAATATTTTCGGTGATCGAGCCAATTTAGAAACTACTTTTAGAGCTGATCTTGGGGATATGAATGAAATTTCTGTTTGAAGTTTGACGCTACACTATCTTTTCATTCGGCATTTTCTTAGATGTCAGGACGAAATATCTTCGCTCTAAAATTATCCTTTTAGTTATTTTTTCTTTATTGAATAAGAGCGTCTCTCTGACTCTCCTTATCTTTATAATGTCCTTTACATCCGTTAGAGAAATGGAATGCTTTTCGAAAAGTCATTAACATTGCCATGGGTATATTGATGATAATTTTTGTTACGTCTCCTTCACCTGAAGCATGAAGTTCAGTTCTATGAAAACTGTTTGGGGTTATAGGAGTGCCAGAATCAGGCAAATTATGTACTTACAAGTTTAACAAAAATTTTGCAACTGACAAATATTTTGGCATAATAGGCGTATGTGTCAATTTTTCATGATGAGATATTATGTAAAAATTCTACCCCGTCCGTTCGACTGAATTATAAAATGAGAAGCATTTGTGTATAACATCTGATATTACTCAGGAAGCAGAAATATTGTAAGGCCCCAATCAAAATATTTCCTTCAGAAATCTAAAGTGCCACGAATGCGATTCCGTAAATAATTAAAGGATATATATATATATATATATATATATATATATATATATATATATGAAGGAGCTGACATCTTTATTACGATGAGCAAACTTAGATAGATGCAAAGATATGAAAAGGTGTGCACAATGAAAACATAGATTTCAACAGATAGATAGATAGATAGATAAGGAACAAATTGAGGTACATAAATTTATAGGAGCAGAATGAGATATATATAAGCTGTGGTAATCTCTTCTGGTGACGAATGTTCAGAAAGGGATAAGTAAATCCCTTTTCTGGAAGAACAATAATACCAGTTAATCAAATATAAACAGTTTAATAACAGTATATCAAGTGAAATATAACCAATTATTTTATGGCATCTATAGTGATAAAAAAACAGAATATAGCTTCTGGACTGGCGATATGTGTGTCGATCAGTAGCTAATTTTTAAGAACGTAGTGAAATGTATGTCATTCCCTGATGAGTGCGTAATTATGTAAGTTGGCTATCTCAGCCAATATCCCAAAATCAGAAATTGTTCAAATTAAGTTCAAGGGTAATTTCCTCTCCACTTAATAAACCCGCAAAATATTTTAATATTGTCATCCCATAGCGGGCTATTACCTCTTGCCAACTTCGAAATTCACCACACGATTTGACCTCCCGCTATACGAGGTCACATCTGGTCTTCTCAATAATCAACCTGTTTTCTGATATACCACAAAAACTTGATTTTTCTCATTAACCTAATCCAAACTGATGTGAGGAAAATTATAACTATGATACGAGGAGGTGCCTGTGGTGTAATGGTTATCGTCGTAGGAAATTGACACGGCGACACGAGTTCAAATCCTGGACGAGACTGATTGCATTTCACATAGCATTATTACACTTTGGAAAGGTATGAATCCAATTATTCTACCTCCAGCTATGGGTAAATAGTAGGGCAGACTTGGCTCTTCAGCCTTGGTGAGGCAACTAGTCTAGGAGAAACTCCGCTTAAAAATTGACCTTGTGTCATATCCTTCCCGAGTCGAGGGGTTGGTAAATATGATATGACAACTACGAAATTCTCAAAATCCTGTTACATTTACAATCAATTAACTTCGCCCCATTCCTCCCTTACCTATTAGAGAAACGTGATCTTTATCAACATTTTACTCAATGCAAAATTCTCAAAAATAAGTTCACTGTTTTGGGATCAGGCTTCCTATAACTCCAAAGTACATGCAAGTTTCTTGGAAAAAAATGACTAAGTTCTTTGAGAGTTGTTTTCCCCTCTACTTTCTTTCAAATATCTTTCTCAATCGTTCGCACCTTTTCCGAATGTCACTCCTGCATCGATCTCGTCTTCATCTGATCAGGAAATTCTTATTTCCCCTAGTTATCTACAAAACCAAATCAGGTCTCCATTCCCTTCCACTGCCTACAAGGTTAAATATTATAGGTCTCCTGAGCCCTTCTCTTGAGAGTTCGGTTAACCCTATCAATTTACTTATTGTTATCACAATGATAATTAACATGATCAATACAACCAGCAGTAACAAATAATACCATAGCAGTTTAAAATCTCTAGGAATCTTAGTCCTGGTTACCATTCCTAATTTCTCTGCAAAATTCTTTAAGCTAACCTTCTTTATTGGTTCTTATGGTTTTGGAATCTCTTTGGTCTCTGATTTGTGGAACTCTTTGACTAATAGATTCCATACTCCGGTCCAGTTATTGGTCGACATGTCCGTCAGGGACAGGAAATTATATCTAATTTCAAATTTCTCCTGTGCCTGATAAAAAGGCAAAAGAGTTGTATCAAAAATGGTACAATCCATGGCTAATGCAATAATCAAAGGGGGTTTCACCCTTACAACACTTTTGTGCTGATTTTCTCTTACCTTAGTCAATTCAATATCCCTATAGAAAGCTCTAGCTCATATCTCATCGGATATTCTCGCTGCTTGGGATAACACTTCCTCTGTCCTATCAATCTGACAAAAACCTCTGGGATCATATCCTTATGTCTCTTGAACAAATCCATCGCACGCATCCTATATCCGCTAGTTTTGCATCAATTGCGTTTGTCATGGAACACACTTTTAATACGTTCACACCACAAGCTAAGGCCTCCTTTGGCTCTAATAGCATAAACGTAGTTTCGGTTAGATTTACGACAATATTGTTTGTGTCCAGTCTTTACTTTGCTACTGCTCTATCTTCTTTATCTGAATAAAATTCTCTCAATCTAATAATGGTAGAGACACTAGGCTTACTATTTCATCCTCACTGATAAGTGCATCTCACCCTCAGGACACATAATTGTGCCATAATTCCCTCATTGGATCTATTAGCAATCTAAGATGATTAAGTACTCGATAAGCAGTTGTGAAAAGACAGTTTTTTTTCTTTGTTTAATGACATATAAACCTTTATGGGTTATTTAATACCAAAGCCATCCTTGAAGATAAACAATAGGGTTACTATTCAACCTATAGCTAGGGGATAAGTGGTGTCATACTTTTCCCTAGGGTATTAGACTTAAGTTCGAACTTACTATGACGTCATAGTCCAGCTCATTTGCCACAGCGCCACCTGGGACTCTCCTCATAGATATATTGTTATAAACAGAGCGAGATAGATAGATAGACAGATATGAATAAGCCAATAAGATTTTTAATGATTGGAAACACTGACCAAATAACGTTGAATAAGGTCAAATTAAGTCTGAAAGTGCCAGATCTGGTGCAAAACTGTTTGTGAAAAAAAACCCCCATCTTGATGGTCTTTTGCCGCATTTTTCCCGAAAAAATGAAGTTGACTGGTTATTTTATTGCATGACCCGTCGACGTTTATGTAATCTATGCAGAGAAGTGGTGGTGGGGGATCGAGGAAAATCATTGGTCAGATTCTTTGTCCATAAAATTTTCTTTCCTCTTTTATCACATCATTGAAACGGCGTTGTAGCGTTGCCTAGTAACATTATGAACGAAACTCATTAACAATGACTTGCTAACTTTGGTTGCGAAACATGAGCCTACGCTAGGCGCTCTAGAACTTTCTTCCTTTGTAGATTCTCATTTGCTTGAGAAATTGAAGTCTTTTCTGTATCTCGTCACCGCTTTCCTCATTTCTAATCCTGGAAATAAATCTATTTCCCATCGACGGCTCAGTGACAATAACGAAATTTTCTGCATTCAGCGAACAAGTGAAACGAAACTGCTTAAGTGTTCGCCAATGCTACTTTTTAAAATACATATCGCATCTATTTTCTTTGCTTCACTATTATTCTAACAGATTTCACAAGCAAATAATGCATCAATACACACACACACACACATACACACATAAACCCATAATAAATTTCAAGAATTGAAAATAAGAGATAAAATAAGATAAAAACTCACGACTCAGATGCACACGCTTTCGATCCTCAGGTGAGCTAGTATTCAACACGTAGAAAGAAAGAAAAAGAAGTCACCCGAGCATCGAATGTATAAACATTTTTCCGGCTTTTTATTTTATTGTTCTTATTTCAAATATATTGTGACATTTCCAGCATTTCCGTGCATTGAGAACTTTGGAAATGTTATAGATAAAAAAAACCCCAGTAAGGTTTAATCACTATCATAATTGTACACACACACACACACACACATATATATATATATATATATATATATATATACTTGCACACGCATTTACACATTCACACACACAAACACACGTGCACATTGTGAGATATAAATATGTATATGTATATATACAGCAAATACGCTACCCTTTCTTGAAAAAAAATGATTAAATAAGGTTATATAATTTTTCCCACACTAATTACGTTACTTGCATTTTAAAACAGAACGCTATCCACGATTATAGAACACTAAGAATTTTCTAATTTTTTCGCTTCATTTTTTCTTTTGAAAATAATTTTTTGATGAGAAATAACATTACATATTAACATCGCCCTAAAGATGGTTTTAAAAAAACTCCAACATTAAACATTATCTCCAATATATATATATATATATATATATATATATAGAGAGAGAGAGAGAGGGGGGGGGAGAGAACAGGAGACGATAGGGAGTTGAGAGAGAGAGGAGAGAGAAAGAGTAAAGATAGGGAGTTGGGAGAGAGAAAGAGAGAGAGATAAAACGATAGAGAGAGGGAGAGAGATAGAACAAGAGAGTGAGAGAGAGGAGGGAAAGAAAGAGAGAGAGAGTGAAAGAGAAGGAGAAAAGATAGGGAGTTGAGAGAGAGAGAGAGAGAGAGAAAGAGAAAAGATAGGGAGTTGAGAGAGAGAGAAAGAGAGAGAGATAAAACGAGAGAGAGAGAGAGAGAACAAGAGAGAGAGAGAGAGAAGAGAAAGAAAGAGAGAGAAATAGAGAGAGTGTGAAAGAGAAAAAATATTTTTACAGGATAGACGCTCAAAGTCTGCTTAAAAGTAATGACAACACACAAGTAAAGATTAAGAAAAAAATATTTACCAAAATATATAAAGTGGCAAATAGCTGAGCATATTATTACAATAAATAAATCCTTTTTTGGTATCATCCTTCAAAAAACGGGTAAAAATGTCGACAGAAATACGATTCGTTCTTGAAAGAATGAAGTAGTCATATCTTCCCCCCCCTTTCTTTTATTATTCTGAATTTTTGCGTTCGGTGTTTGTCTTCGAAGATATTTTCTGCTTGGAGTCGAGATTCATATTGACGTGTCCATAAAAGACGCAGTCGTTCTTCCAGTCAGTATTGATCAGATGGAACGGCAGACGGGAAAATAATCCTGAGAGAGGAACCCTAGGAGACTTTATTGACTTTCGGCTTGATTGTTTTTTGTTTACATAAATAAAGTACTCAGCACGTTTTATGCGGTCGGAGATTATTATTGCCTTACGAGATCATAGAGGAACATTCACCTCTGTTAAAAGTACAATTTTATATGAACAAGAGACAGGGACGAGTCTTTCGATGTGAAGAAACAGCAAGCTAATCTTTCGGACGATAGCTCTTTTAGTGATTTTCAATCTTCACCGAGAGTACCACACAGTAAAAGATTTGGGCCAGTCAAAGTTTTGCTTAGTAAATATCTACGGTTGGTGTCAGAATTATTCGCTCCCCCTGAATATTGGTAAATTTTCTAAAAAGATGGGAATATTTGAAACTAATATTTCCAAAAAATATCCTCTATGCAATTAAACACGGTATCGGGAGCATTATGCTTTGGAAGTGTCCCCATACTTTTGGACCTAGAGAACTAAAGAACAGAATTTGGGTATTCTTTAAAATAATGTAATACGCAGAGCATGAAAGCTATTTTAGGACGTCAGTCGAAGTTTCAACTGACAATCAGTAAGAATTATAGCAAAATACTTATTTGAAAAGAAAATAAAGGTATTGGTGTACCCTGAACAAAGACCTTAGCTAACACCCACCCACTGAAAATTTATGGATTTATTTGTAGAAAAATTTTGAAGAAAAATCCTAAAAATTTGAAGGAACTCGAAGCTTCGGTCAGGGAATGGAGCAAAATACCTGTTAATTTGTGTCCTGATGTTGGAGGGAACTATCAATAATTAAGAAAAAAAGTCCCATTTTTGATTTTTAAGCCAAAAGGGCTAATAATTTTGTCATAAATTAAATACCCTTCTTGATGCTTTTTGTATTATTGTTTGACGTCAAAGAAAATCTGTTGTAGGCATAACTGCTCATTCTTTCAAATCCATTATTTCATCATTTGTGAAAAAAAAACACACGAAATTTCCACGAAAAATTCAGGTATTACAGCTTTATTCATAACAATAGAAGGGATTGAATAATTCTGACATAAACAGTATATTGGTGCAGTAATGAAAGGAGGTTAGTCCCACAGATCATACAACTATCGTTCTTTAATCTTTACTGAGTGCTCCATAATTATGACCTTGAGCCAGACTTAAACATAATTCTGCTTAAGCAAACGTTTCTCTATTTCTAGCTTGATCTCGTTATTTAACCACATCGGAAAACAATCGCTCTGTTGTTTTTGATTTCCAATGTCTTTCAGGAGAATGATGTGAAGTTTGGAAACACTCTAACACGTTTCGGGTAGGATTCGTTCGGTTTCCAATCTATACAGCCCGACCCGGCCTGACCCCTGCCGCGACACTAAACAACAATGAATTTTCTGTCGGCTTTCGCCTTTGGTATCTACGCTTCAACCCCACCTCAGCGAGTAAGTTGGCCCTTTTCCAAAATGATATCCAAATTGTTCAGATTAAGCACGCTTACGCAAGGTTTTATGTACATATATTTACAATTACGTATCTAGTATGAATAACTGTCAGTCTGGAATGAAAGAAAGAAAAGGAATCAGTTGAAGATCATCAGTTGCAGTGGGTAAAAGAGGAGGGAGAGAACGAAGAAGAGGAGAACATTATAATAATTGTATTAAATAGATTTGAAGAAGAAGAAGAAGAAGAAGAAGAAGAAGAAGAAGAAGAAGAAGAAGAAGAAGAAGAAGAAGAAGAAGAAGAAAACTGGTTGATGGTTAAAAGAAAAGGCAACAAATAGGCTTGAGATAAAAGGGGATAAGAAAAATAAATTCAAGAAATGCAAAGGAACAAAGAAAAGGGCAGAAACAAGGCAAAAAAAAGAGAATAAAAAAGATTAAGAGAGGGAAACTGTTACAGAAAGTGAAAGAAAAGAAAACAGAAGAAACAGAAAGAGAACTACAATGGTGATTGAAGAAGAAGAAGAAGAAGAAGAAGAAGAAGAAGAAGAAGAAGAAGAAGAAGAAGAAGAAGAAGCGGTTAAAAGGAAGTAAATAAGATTTTTAAAAGTTATTATTGGTATTAAGAACCCATTTAGAGATAATAATAATAATAATAATAATAATAATAATAATAATAATAATAATAATAAAAAGAAAAAAATGTTAGCAAGAGAATTTTACCCTTACAGCGGACCACTGAGTCAAGATAAAAGAGAAAAAAATCAACAAATATTTGGATTTTGGCTGTGCGCTGAAGGAGTTGTAGAAGATGAAAGTAACGGTTATATCAATAGTACCTGGAACCCTTAAGACGGTCTGCAAAGGTCTGGAAAAAAAAAACTGGGGGAATAATAGAGACCATCCAATAGCACTCATCAGCTAGAATGGTTAGAGACCTTTGGAGACTTGTTGTCACTCAAACTTCAGGAAAAAACACAAGAAAACTGATGTGAAAACCTCACGAGATAAATAAATATGATTAAATAAATTTAATATAGAAGAAGAAGAAGAAGAAGAAGAAGAAGAAGAAGAAGAACTGGTTATTCTTGATAAATAAACAAGAAGAAAGAAGAGGGAAGAAATGGCGTGAAGAAGCGGAAACATGAAAGCTGTAAAGATTACTCTCGAATCCTTGTCCAGTTTGAAAGGGTTTCTCATTTCCTGATGTTGGCGGATGGCAGACGCACTTGTTCGATCTACTCAAGATAAGCAAAGCAACAACAACAACAATAACAAAAGTAAGTTCTAGTCTTCTGCCGATTTTATCGCGAGCATAAATCATCATAATGTTCTTGTGAAAAGTACTGGTGCAAAAGTTTCTCTGGTTTCTGAGAACAATGCGATAGCCGGTGTCGATTACATTTCCCTCTTTGACACGACACCAAGAAAACACGTCAGGGAACACGTGAACATTGGCTAAACGATAAAAGAACTAGAAGAAAAGAAAGAATTGGCAATTGTAATTTTCCGTGCGTGGACACAATGCGTTTTTCCAATTCCTGGGATAAGCAGAGAACTAGAAAACAGACAACAGCGTCCTTCCGACGATAAACAAGCTAGCTCTTAAATTACAAACAATTCTGGAACACGTTCTAAAATCGAACCAATCAAAAGCATATTGTCACGTCATACAACGAGGGAACGTATTATTATTCTGCGAATTAAAAGGACAAACATTTCCATTTTTCCTGTTTTGATCATTCAGTTTTGACTGTTGCACTCTAAGGGCTTCGGTCGTATTTTCTAAGTTCAAAACCAAGTCATTTATTAACCGATGATTAAAAGAAAAACTACTTCTCTTTGTTCTTTCAGTCTCAAAGTTACATCCGGTTTATTCTTCGGTGATACTGGACTTTACAGTTGTTTATTGTCAATAATCCCTGAATTTATCCGCCCACAATCCATTTCTTTCTTGTTTTGATCGCAAAATTTCGTTCGATTAGCCTTCTCCACGCGTCAGCTATATTCTAATGAAAATTAATTTTTACCATTCATTACAATAGTCGAACGAAGGGATAGATCTAATATTCTTAATTTTTTCCGATCGCTAAGCTACGACTGGTGTGCTCCTTGGCCTTTTGTTTTTTTTCCTTATATTCTTGTTATCAATGCACATCCTACTCGAAGTTTCTAAACTTTCGTGATAATCATATCTGAATCTTAAAGTAACCTTTACAAATTAATCGACCGACTATCCCCATTCCTGTTGTTTAGATCACTCAAATTATAATACGTGTATATAATTTATCCATTAAACTCGGATTTACTTTTTCTCGATTTCTACCAGAAATGAAAACGCTGATTGTGCAGATGACCTTGAAAAGTATTTATAAATAAACTACCCGCTTTTCTTTTCTTCCTGACTTTCCTTCCCTTTTCCATCACTTTTTTCTATATTCTCATCATCTTTTCTTTCATCCCTTCATTTTTATCAAATTCTCTTCTTCTTCTTCTTCTTCTTCTTCTTCTTCTTCTTCTTCTTCTTCTTCTTCTTCTTCTTCTTCTTCTTCTTCTTCTTCTATTAAATTTCTATTTTTCTTTCTTTCTGTTCATTTAATTCTCTCCACCCTTTCTTCTTTCTGTTTTTTTGTTTCCCTCTCAAATTTTTCTTTCTGTCTTTTAACCCTCTTTTCCACACTATTCTTTGATTTTAATTCAACTATTTTTCTTTAGTTCCCTATTCACCTTTCTTCTTCATTCCTCTCTTTCGTATTTTTTTTTCGACATTAAACTTTCTTCAATTTTCTAATTCACTTTTTACTCTTTTCTCCGTTCTTTCTTCACATATCTAAAATTGTTTCTTTCTCTTTATTTTTCCCCTCGTTTACTTTTTTGAACATCCTCCTCCTCCTCCTCCTCCTCCTCCTCCTTCTTCTTCTTCTTCTTCTTCTTCTCTTTTTTTTTTTTTTTACATCTGCCCTTTTCTTTTCCAGCAAAAAATACGCAGATTGGTGTTAGTATAAACAAACATAGCTAGAGTGCATCCTTGCAACTAATGAGACTCTGCAAACCAAGGAAAGGCCACTTGGACCACCGACAACGAAGACACACAACGAACCTGTTCATTTACACTTGCTTTTTCTTTCATATCTTTACAAGATCAGCGAAGCCAAGAGAAGTGGTAGGAGAAAGTAAAACGACAAATTACTCGAGATTTGTAAACTGAGCTTAGTTTAACCTGACAGCAAGCTGAAACGGAGGAGAAAAAAGAGAAAAGAAAAATTGGAGCAACTGGGATTTGGGCAACTCACCTACTCTACCAAAAAAATTGTATCATCCATTATATTATCAAAACTCATACTATTATGGGTTATTTATGGATAAACTCTGAAATGAAACATTAGATTATAACACATCTGTTACTAAAATTAAAACTGCATATATATATATATATATATATATATATATATATATATATATATATATAAGGGGTACTTATTTTGGGAATATTACAAAATTTTTATTTTTTTAGGGGGGATAACAGGATTTTAGTTCTGTAGATTTTTCTAAATAATGAATAATACCTGATAATATCCATTTTTATTGAAGAACATTCCAGTAGAAATGATAAAATTCTTGTTTTGATTAAACTTGACTTTTTAAAAAATGGTTAGGATGTACTTACCCATCTGCGATAATATATATATATATATATATATATATATATATTTTAACATGCAATTAGAAGAAAACTCAAACCTGGTTAAATTGTCATTTTAAATCTATTCCTGCGAATAATATCATTATACTCTTCATCTCATCAGATGACTTAATACGTTTTATTTGCGGTTGAAAAACACCAAATAGGGATTACAGTGTATACGTATGTATTAAAAAGCAGAAGAAAAAACCTATATAAATTTAAATTCTTTGGCGAAAGTAAAGTGAGTTAAAACAATAAAGAATTAGAAAAATTAAGAATCCAAGAAAATGGTATTCCTATAAATTATCCCATCCTAATTTGAACATATGCTAGATTTTTCGTAGTAGGTGGAATTTTATGAATAATGTAAGCCTGTAAACTAAACTATTATCCTCATATATTTTTCTGTTTACTCCTTTTAATATGTTAAATCCCCGAGCTAATTGGGTCATCATCCTCATCCTCCTCCTACACCCCCCCCAAAAAAAAACACCTTCGGCACCCACCAGGCGACTTTAATTAATCCAAAAATGGTCAAAGAGGGTTAACTGCTCCAGAAATTTAAAAACCCTAATTGTGAATTAATATCTAAAGTTCCAAGAATCTGTTTCTCAACGTAAATCACCCCGTCATATAATTCTTGTAATTACTGAAATATGTTATTATTTCCCATAAAAATAATCCAAAATCAATATCCCTGTTTTTATCTCGAGTAGGAGCCTCGGTGGCCCCCAGTCAGGATAATTCAAATTTACTTTTATGTCTACATTTAAACACAAGTTCGTTACGTTCATTTAACAGTAGTCTGCCATCTTTAAAATTAATTATACTATTTTTTTCATCGATACACAAGTTACATCTGCCATTGAAGCTATTCGCGGTTGAAGACTGCCTGACTATTTTCTACCTTATTTGGGGGTTTAGCCCCCTGGTCCTTAAGGTTCCAAAATATTTAAATAGAGCGGTTTGGTTTCTAAGTCGCGGATTGGAGAAAGAATGTCTGTGTTTATACAGTCCCTGTTTCCACTTCCCAGTGGAGATACCTATATCCCCATCATTATTATGTTCCATGGGGGAAATGCACGCTTGCTATACGACGTTCTTTGAGTTGCATCGTCCGGCCAAGGGGCATTACCTTTTTCTTCTACGGTTACAGGACACCTCATCTGGTCCCCCACTATTCCTATTTAATTCATTTAGAAACCTACTGTGGTGGTTGTTTAAGATACGATACATATTGTTTGTAAAAGAGTAACTAATTTTTACGGTGTTCCTATTGGAAACTTTCCTTAATCGACTGTCCTTATTAAAGTGCCTATCCAGGAGGTTTATGAAGTATTTAGCTTTGTTAATGTTCGTAAGTTTATATAATGGATTGTTAGATCAGATTAATCTTCTCTTTCATTTCATCCCTCGTCTATTTGATTGATTATTATTATTAACCCTACCTTGACGAGTGCATCGGTCCCACTACTACTACTTCTTCCATTAGAGCCGGAGCTCACTGGGTTCTCATACTCCAGTCTACCTTGGAATCCGCTGTTTTTGAGGGTTTCATCATATATTTTGCTCTCCTAATTTTTTTTAATATGAGGATAGTCTATTTATCCTCTGCTTCACGGCATTAGGAATCTGCTTCAATATCTGTCATGGGTGGTTAGAGTCAATATTTATGTAGGTGGGGTGGAATTGCTTTAACTAAAAGGTTTGAAGGTGCCGTTATTTAAATTAAGTGTGGCATCAAGAAATTCAGCTATCTTTAAGTTTGAGGTCATTTCAATTCGCAGACCTTGTAATTTAAATGCCCTAATAATATGTATTTTAGAGGTCTTGGTGCCATTACTATCCAGGATGAAGATAACTCCGTTATCCCGGTAAAAGCGTCACCTGCTCTAAGTTGACAATACGACCCAACGTGTCCAAAATCCCCTTTAAGTCTGCAACCTGGGCTGAGTCGTAAGTGCCCATGGGCACGTCGAAGTTGTCCACGTGACTTTTCACCCAAGTTCTACGATTATCGGATAGAATAGATTTCCTACATGCTGGAATAATTTCTGTTTACTCGTCGGTGATGTCCTTATATTCCCAAGAGTGGTTCAGGTATTTTTAGTTACAATTCTCTATCATTGGACGGGCAAAACTCTATGATATCGAATTTTATTCTTAATGTTTCTAAACTAATCGATAGTATCTAGAGAGTTTTCCCACAGGTTATATTTAGGGTTATTTCGTAACCTAGACGTAATTCTCTACATTAAATCCTTAGATACTAAGCCTAGTTCGGTCTTGGTCGGGTTAATTAGTCTGGCCTGTTTCTTATCATGGAAATTCTACTTATGGTCATTAAATAAAATGTAAGCACATTTTTTTTAGTTCAGAAGTTTACCTTACATATCTACAAATTGTAGTTTGTTCACGAATTTAGCTGTATTTCTGTTAATTAGTGCAGAGGTAAGAAAGTGTGGGTTCCAAGTATATATATATATATATATATATATATATATATATATATATATATATATATATATATTCCTTTTCTTTTTTGCTTTCTATCTGCAACTTCACGTTCGATCAGTGTGTAGTAGCTGTATCAGTAAAATCTCATTATACATATTATTTTATAATATGTATCGAGATATAATGATGGCGACCTTAGTCGTGGGTGACCCGAAGGCTCCATTTTCAATAGCTACTACACCAAGGCGTAGGGGATGACGCTACTCCTTTCCCTGAATTTCTCCACTTTACCCTTGATCCTTAACTTATAATGCTGAATGTTAAGCAAGGCAGAATCAAGTACCATTTTCTGAGTCTTTGGTATGAATCGACCTGGAATTGAACCCTGGTCTCCCAGACCATTGGCGGAGATTTAATTAAAGTAAAATCAGGATATAAAATAATAAAAATACTTTTTTTTATATTTATACAAGTTGATTTTCTTAATTGTATTTTGTTTAGAGTCAGTTTATAACTTTATATTCTTCGAAATAATAACTGTTTTTATCAGCATAATTTATATCATACGATTTTTTCAAAAATACTGCTCAATTTCAACGTGTAGAAACATACGACATTGATCTTCAGCAGAAGTACAGACGGTGACTTCTTAGATTCTATCCAGAAAATGTTGATAATATACTCTGAACTTAGGCACGAATGACGGCCTACGCCTAAATAATTGCAACATTTTAAAAAGAAGTCTGCTAGTATATATATATATATATATATATATATATATATATATATATATATATATATATATATATATATATATATATATGGTGCATTCAATAAGTTTCCAAACTTTTTCTGTTCAGGCATTTAAAATTGTCGTAGACTCTTGAAAATTCAGTATGTTATTGCTATACATCTTATGAGATGACTGACCAATTTTTATCATTGCAGGTTAAAATAAACAGCTACAGCAGCAATATAGTTGGTCAGTCATCTCATAAGATGTATAGCAATAACATAGTGAATTTTCAAGAGTCTACGACAATTTTAAATGCCTGAACAAAAACGTCTGGAAACTTATTGAATGCATCACGTATATATGTGGCTGGTACAATGTATCTGGTCCATTCACTTAGGGTAGTACAATACTCAAATTACATCTTTGCAGAAGAGTAAGACTTCCCCATGTGTTTCTTGGATATGAAACTAAACCATCAGATGGTGAGTTTCCTGTCCTGGGGCTTTGGAGAATGTAAAATACCGCTTTATTGCAATTACTATGAGCAAATAGAACTATTAATGTCTGCAATGTTTGAAGCCATCTCTGTGCTAGCAATAAGATAATACTACTTGAAACCATTTAACTGTGTGCAAACAATCAAGACCGGAAATCATTTAATTGAGATCAAACAAATGGGCACTGGTTCATTAAAAATCTAACTTCAAACTATTCATTTACAAATCATATATATATATATATATATATATAAGTTGACCGACCATAGTCGAGGGCGACCCGAAGGATCTATTTTTAATACCCACTACCCCGAGGTGTAGGGGAGGGTGCTACTCCTTTCCATGGATTACTCAACTTACCTTTGATCCATACCTTATAATGGTGAGTATTAACCACACTGGCATCAAGTACCATTTTTTGATTCTTTGTTATGACTCGACCTGGGATTGAACCCCGTTGTCCCGGACCATTATCAAACACTCTAGCAATCTACATGTATTGATATGCCATAAAACACAACCAACCTGCGTGAAACTCAGTAAAAAAACTCAAGTACACCATGAAGTATGGCTGGATCAAAATAAATCGACCGACTACATTAGTCAGTACTTTTAAAATCAGGACTATTTTCTTTATTTAAGGAGGCACTCGAAGTGTAACGTGTACATTGTAGGGTAGACTGAGGCATTTTACTTCGGTATGGGGACCGGTCTTGGAGAAGAAAAACTCTACTAAAAATTGACCTAGAGTCGTATCTCGCTCGTGGTGTAGGGATCTAGTGTAAATACATACTCGTAAAATCTGGAATATTTTACTTGCTATATTAAATCATAAAACAATAAATTTTAACTGAAAAAAATTATATATTAGAACAGGGAACAACTGATAATGAGTGTCTCCAAATTTGTTCAGCCCTTACAATGACAGCTTCCACCAAATTTGTGGTTCGTGATTATAATAATGAATCAATTCAAGAGATTCTTGTCCCAATGGACAACATCTGGCGCCTCATATAAAAGGCGTAAGGGCTAGATTGATTGCACGGCACCAGAGGCACTCTGCAGGGTAGATTTTGAACCTACTCATCCACAGGAAGCAGAGCAACACACACTGTCATATGTCAGTACTGTGGCGAGGGTGGGATTAAATATCATAAGATACTGTCTAGAAATAAAGCATAAGTGACTTCTTTTTAGGTAAAACTTGGCCTCAACAATTCCCATGTAGAGATATTCCACGACTGGCCATAATTTTGCCAAGGCAAATCTGTTATGTTCGTGCCCCTGAACTAATGGTGTCTTCCGGACAGTTATTTTGGCACGAAAATGAGTGGTGTTTGTCGAGGGCCCACCTACTCATTCTCTAGTCAAGACAGGCGGTGGTCAGTTCGTATAACACTTAGACGACCACATCGTGTAGATAGACAACATTATTGGTTTGGCGCCATTTCTGGATTGCCCTAACAACCTGGCTCTGAGCCACAGCAAACAGTTGAAATATATCGTGCTGAGAGCAGAACCAGTGCTATGATTATCAATGATCTGTGACATTCGCAGAAAGCCGTCGTAGCGTTTGACCTTGAACTGTTTGCAATATGGATTAACCTATCATCGTAATTACATCAATCGGCTCTTAATTCTCCTGTAAATAAAGACAAAGGGTTTCCCGGACGCTAACAATCCGACAGAATAATTATCATATTTTTACAACCAATTATATTGTAAACAAAAGCCTTTTATTTACTAATGCTAATATTTGATGCAAGTCGTAACTTTGTACGTCAGGGGTCCTACCCAAAACACACACACACACACACACACACACACACACACACACACACACACACACACACACACACACACATGTACATATATGCGTGTGAGTGTGTTTGGGTGTGCATACAAATATATATATATATATATATATATATATATATTTAAGAGAGAGAGAGAGAGAGAGAGAGAGAGAGAGCTTCATTGATCTAATCGTTAACAACGAGAAAAACAACTTCCTCTACTTCTTTACAAAAATCCCTTCTCAGCCAACCTTCACATTTTAAGTAAATAAAATCCACACTGGAAACTACCATCCTTCCCATCATGCCCTGTACAACATTATACAAAGGAACATCCGTCAGTAAAGGAGAGAAACCGGCATTCCCTAATCGCTGTTAATTTTGTAAATACACTATCCAAATTCCTCCCCCCACATATATATATATGTACATATATATATTGAGCAATCTTTATTAATGAATATAGCAAAGTGCATTATTAATACATATGTACATGTGTGTGTGTGTGTGTGTGTGTGTGTGTGTGTGTGCACGGGTTTAGAATGGAATACTCAAAGAAAATGTGATACTAAAAGACGTAAGCAATATAACAATCACAGTTAATGGCTGTATAATTAGACCTTTATAAAATCCTTGTTTTCATCTTTAAAACACTATTTACCCCACAGTCTGTAGGGATTAGATCTCTTGCTTGCCGTAGATTTCTGCTATTTGGTGCAAGATGACACAAAATTACCTCCCATGTCAGCTAAATAAATCTGCTAATAGCCAAATGGATTTATATCAATGTAATATATAATAGAAGAGCCCCAAAGTCAATTTCGTTTCTTTAGCTCGATAATACCATGATAGAGGATTGACACTTATTCACACGGACGGGACGCCTTAATCCCTCCAAAAACTCTTGACACATCACACATGATAGTATTTCTTAAGTATGTAAGTCTTCCTTCAAAACTTCTATTCTATCTTGTACGTACGACTATTTAAGATCCAACAATTTATACTTGATTCTTTCAACTTCATTAAGACATTTCGTATCATAAACACTTTATACACCCTTTTAGCATTTCTTGTCGTTCTTGCATTGATTCTTTAAAGCTCGATCAGTCAATAAAATGTTGTTTGTGATATATTATGTATTGTTCTTGTATTATTATACATAGCGAAATATTTAACCATAGTACATTTCCTCTGGTACTGGTGTCCGAATTGTTATCTCTCACTTTAATAATATTAGCAAGAGTTATGATCACCTAATACGGGAAACATATGCAGACAACCTACAGTAAACGGTACTGTAGCTGGCCGCAACAAGTCACCAATATTGACTTTGAACATTCCTCAGCAATGAACAAGTGTGTATGACGGACTCATAAAATTTCCACGCTAGCGTGAGTGACCGACTTTTTCACTGCAGCAGCGATGGCTGTGTAATTGTCAATGAACATTTTTATCTGTATAATCCATTTAAAATCGGCCAGATTCTCGCAGAACAGCTGATGGAAACGGTATTCATTTCCTGGGAATGCACCTTTGGTCATCATAAACGTGCGTAAGCGTCGATGAACGTTTATGGAAAAAAATTTTCTGAATGGAGCAATTCAGTAACACATTTTTTTTTCATGCAAGAAAATAGTTTGCCTAACTGCCACTCAGCTGCTGTCTGTAAAAAGGTCAAAAACAATAACAAAAAAAGTAAAGAAAAACAACATCAAATGAACAAACAAACAAAAACAAGAAAATGAAAAAAACTATAAGATTATGAGAGAGGAGCAAGATTATTCAACGTTTACCCTCATTCTATTACTATCTACATCTGGCGTTGTAAGGCAACGAAAGAGAGAACCCCAAAATCTGTTTAGTTTCTAAAAGTTTGTTATGGTGCTCCTTGTCTCCGAGGAAATAGGAGCATTATATTCGGATTGACCTCACCCCCATCATATTTATATGTATTTACCAGCCCATATATTTGAGGAAGTTGTGACACAAGATCAACTTTTTAAGTGGAGTTAACAGGTTTGAATTCAAAGTTTTCCTAGACTAGTTACGATATCAAGTTTAAAAAGATCTTTCTGCCCAATTATTTATTCGTAGCAGCTAAATTAATTTTTGGATGTATACTTTTCCCGAGGATGATATAAGATGCAAACAGCCTCGTTCAGGATTTGAACTCGTGTCGACGTGCCCATTTCCAACGATGATATCCATTACATCGTTTGAAACACTATAAAATAAAGAAAGACTCAACGGCCCTTAAATGCCACAAGAATAGGAGATTCAGTGAGCAACAATCTTACTCTATCCTGTGATAATATCCTGTTAACATGTCTCTATTTCAGGCACCTAAAGAGGCGTTTATGAGGCTTAGCGTAATCTTGTACAAAGCCCCCATTTAGAATAGATCTTCCGTGCAATGGCTTTCGAGATCATAATATTTTAGGCAGCCTTATAGTTATTTAAGCTGAGCTATGGTTCATTTAGAGTTAATCATATTTACTAACCACTCCACTCGGGCAGGATATGACACAAGGTCAATTTTTAAGCGGAGTTTAACAGGTGTGAATTCACAGTTTTGCTTCTCCTAGACTTGTTGCTTCACCAAGGTTGAAGAGCCTAGTCTGCCCTACTATTTACTCATAGCTGAAGGGAGAATAATTGGATTCATACATTTCCCAAGGGTATTAGTGCTATGTGAAAAGCTATGTCTCGTTCAGTATTTGAACTCGTGTCGCTGTGTCCATTTCCTACGACGATAATCATTACACCACGGGCACCTTCACTTGGAGTTAATGACAATTCCACTTTATTTGGCACGAGGTTTCAAATGTGAAGCCCTGAGTTTGGATTGAGTTTAACCAAAATTGTTTGTTAGCCTTCGTATGAAAATGTGTCTTATCGTGACGGTATATATATATATATATATATATATATATATATATATATATATATATATATATATATATATATATATATATATATATATGTGTGTGTGTGTGCTTTTATGTAATATATAGTTTATCGGTAAAGTTTTAAGATACTCTGGATTGCTTTGGCAGTAGGGAGTTAATTTGAGTTTGACATGCAAAGTATTTGAGAGAAACAAGACGAATACATGTCTACATTACACTTTATAGTATCATTCAAATTTCTTCTTCTTCTTCTTCTTCTTCTTCTTCTCACTCTCTTTTTCTTTTCTTTCTTCCGGGCTTATTGTTTTTCCCCTTCTCTTTCTGCATGGCTGTTTTCTTCTCTTTCCTCTTCTTTTTCTACCTCTTCACTTGTGCAATTTTTTTTCTTTTTATTTCCTTAATTTCAGAAAGCACAAAGCTCAATAACTGGTGGGTAGAGGGTGAGGAGATTTTGTCAAGTTAGTCTGCGAGGGTGAAAGAATTAGCTTGAAGGGACAGTAGCATATTTGAATGGAGACGAGAATTGATCGATAGACAGATACACCGACTCAAACTAATGAGAAAGATGAACAGTTTGTGATGAAAGGTTCAATAGATAGATTGATAGAAAGAGAAGAACAGACTTAGATAGATAGATTGATAGATAGATGAAACGATAGTTAAATAGATCGATCTACAGAGACTTCAATAAATATATATGAGTAGATATCGATCGGTACATAGGTGCAAATCGACTTCTTTAGATTGGTTTGAACATACTTCAATAGGAATATTTAACCATAGACATGAAAAGACAGAGAGTGATTTGAAAAAAAAAAACAAACTTTGATATGTCGATTTAAATCGATTTTGATAGATATACTGAGTTATATCATATTTCAATTGATTGATATAAATGGAAGTTGATCGATAAATTAACTTGAACAGACTTGGTTGAATAGATTTATATGGAGGGACTATGATAGATAGATTGAATCGTCTTCGATTAAGAGAGTTGTATGGAGTTCGATACATTGATGAATTTGTATGGATTTTAATAGAATGCATTGTACGAAACCGAAAAGATAGAATGATTGTCTAAACTTTGACAGATAGATTGATTCAAACAGGAGTCGATAGACATTGATTTAAATAAAGCTTTCTATATTGTTTTCAGCAGATTTTGATGGGTAGATTTACATAGTTTGCGAGAAATAGATTTTCTGAGTAGACTGAACAGATCAATAGTAGAAATGATTGCAAATGGACTTCCATCGGAGAAGGAACGATAAAACTCGGTGACAGTAACACAAAAATCTAAACGAAAAATTCCCCAAGACCACGTAGAATATAACAGAGGATATATTTTTGCGTGTTGCCTTCTTCCTTACACATAACGGCATCGATGGTGGGTAACAACAGTCGGTCCTGAATTTTTATGGCGGACATAAGGAAGTATCAGATGACAGATTTCCATTCTGCCGATTCTTTCTTCCTATTAAAGTGTAGGAAAAAAAAAGTCAGAAAAGAAAAAAAAGAAAGTGATTCGTAGTAGAGAGTGTTGTCTGTTTTACAGTGATGAGACGAGAGGGATATCTGAACTATTATCACCCATATTTCTCTGGCTATTTCTTTGAATTCTTCATAAAAAAAAAGGCTTCTTCTTCTTCTTCTTCTTCTTCTTCTTCTTCTTCTTCTTCTATAAGAAAATAATTTTCCCCAAATCCTTATTTGCATTCCATGGGCACCTAGAATAGCTGAACAGACTTTGATAATGAGTTCAACTCTCACTGGGTGCCCCATACTTCTGGCTTTATACTGCAGCCGAGCTCAGAAAAATAAGATTCTGTTTCTTTCTTTCAATTTCCTTCTCGACATTGTTAATCTGACTTTGATAATGAGTTCAACTCTCACTGGGTGCCCCATACTTCTGGCTTTATACTGCAGCCGAGCTCAGAAAAATAAGATTCTGTTTCTTTCTTTCAATTTCCTTCTCGACATTGTTAATCTTATTTATTTCTTTTCATCTTTTTCTCCATTCCTTTTTATTTTACTCTTTGTCTTTCTTTTCTTTATTCTTTATCATCTTTTTTCTAATCTTTCCTGCGCTCATTCATCTTTTTTTGTCAGAAGAGTCTCTTTCATCATTTCATTCTCTTTTCTTTCTACTTCTTCATATTCATTCTTTTTCTTTTTCTTCTTCTTTTCTCTTCACCTTACTTTCCTCTACTTTTTCTTTTTATTCTTCTTTTCACTTTACCCCCTTTTCTTCTTTCTTTTTCCTTTTATTCTTCTTTTCTCTTTATCCCCCTTTTCTTCTTCTTTCTTTTCCCTTTTATTCTTCTTTTCTCTTTAATCTCCTTTTCTTCTTCTTTCTTTTTCTTTTTATTCTTCTTTTTTCTTTACTCTCCTTTTCTTGTTCTTTCTTTTTCCTTTTATTCTTCTTTTCTCTTCCCTTTCCTCTTTTTCTTTCTTTTTCTTTTTCTTCTTCTTTTCTCTGCACCTTCCTTCTTCTCTTCTTTTTTTATTCTTCTTTTCCCTTCACCTTCCTTTTCTTCTTTCTTTTTCTTTTTATTCTTCTTTACTTTTCACTTTCCTTTTCTTCTTTTTTTCTTTTTTTTTATACTTCTTTTCTCTTCCCCTTCCTTTTTCTCTCCTTTCTTTTCTTTTTCCTCTTCTTTTCTTTTAATCTTCCTTTTTCTCTTCTTTTTTTCTTTTAATTGTTCTTTTCTCTTCTCTTCCTTTTCTCCTTCTTTTTCGTTTTCTTTTTATTCGTCTTTTCTTTTCAACCTCCTTTCCATCTTCTTTCTTTTTCTTTTTCTTCTTCTTTTCTCTTCACCTTCTTTTTCTTCTTTCTTTCTTTTACTTTTTCTTCTTTTTTTCTGTTCACTTTCCTTTTTTCTTCTTTTTTTCTTTTTCTTCTTCTTTTCTCTTCACTTTCCTTTTCTACTTCTTTCTTTTTCTTTTATTCATCTTTTCTCTTCACTTTCCTTTTCTTCTTTCTTTTTCTTTTCATCCTTCTTTTCTCTTCACTCTCCTTTTCTTCTTCTTTCTTTTTCTTTTTATTCTTCTTTTCGCTTCACCTTCCTTTTCTTCTTTCTTTCTATTACTTTTTATTCTTCTTTTCTGTTCACTTTCCTTTTCTTCTTTTTTTTTCTTTTTCTTCTTCCTTTCTCTTCACTTTCCTTTTCTTCTTCTTTCTTTTTCTTTTATTCTTCTTTTCTCTTCACTTTCCTTTTTTTCTTTCTTTTCCTTTTCATCCTTCTTTTCTCTTCACCTTCCACTTCTTCTTTTTTCTTCTTCTTTTCTTTTCACTCTCCTTTACTTCTTCTGTCTTTTTCTTCTTTTTTCTTCACCTTCCTTTTCTTCTTCTTACTTTTTCCTTTTATTCTTCTTTTCTCTTTAATCTCCTTTTCTTCTTCTTTCTTTTTTTTTTATTCTTCTTTTTTCTTTACTCTCCTTTTCTTGTTCTTTCTTTTTCCTTTTATTCTTCTTTTCTCTTCACTTTCCTCTTTTTCTTTCTTTTTCTTTTTCTTCTTCTTTTCTCTGCACCTTCCTTCTCCTCTTCTTTTTTATTCTTCTTTTCCCTTCACCTTTCTTTTCTTCTTTCTTTTTCTTTTTATTCTTCTTTACTCTTCACTTTCCTTTTCTTCTTTATTTCTTTTTTTTATACTTCTTTTCTCTTCTCCTTCCTTTTCTTCTTTCTTTCTTTTACTTTTTATTCTTTTTTTCTGTTCACTTTCCTTTTTTCTTCTTTTTTTCTTTTTCTTCTTCTTTTCTCTTCACTTTCCTTTTCTTCTTCTTTCTTTTTCTTTTCATCCTTCTTTTCTCTTCACTCTCCTTTTCTTCTTTCTTCCTTTTACTTTTTATTCTTCTTTTCTGTTCATTTTCCTTTTCTTCTTCTTTTTTTTCTTTTTCTTCTACTTTTCTCTTCACTTTCGTTTTCTTCTTCTTTCTTTTTCTTTTATTCTTCTTTTCTATTCACTTTGCTTTTTTCCTTTCTTTTCCTTTTCATCCTTCTTTTCTCTTCACCTTCCTTTTCTTCTTCTTCTTTTTTCTTCTTTTCTTTTCACCCTCCTTTACTTCTTCTGTCTTTTTCTTCTTATTCTTCTTTTTTCTTCACCTTCCTTTTCTTCTTCTTCTTTCTTTTTCTTTTTATTCGCCTTCTTTTTACCCTGTTTACCCTTTCTTTTTTAAAGAACTTAATCAAAGTTGTCGTTTTCATTGAAGAACAATCATTTTTCTCTCCGTTCTTTGTTTTCCTCTTTTTAATTTTATAAAAAAAATTTACCTCCTAGAGGAGATTCTAGCATATTTATTTTCTAATTTGGCTTTTCAAAGTTTATTAAATTATTCCTCATAAATTTGTTTGTATATTTATATCAACCGGCGCCTAATTTATATAATTCTTTGCAAGTTTGTCTTATACGAATTTGCTTACATTTAGATGTATTTATACAATAGACACACAATTAAGTATCTGTCATATGTTGGTCTTTAAGTGGGTTTTAATGATCATATTTACCAACCCCTCCGCTCGTGCAGGATATGACACAAGATCAATTTTTAAGCGGAGTTTAACGGGTTTGAATTCAGAATTCACCCAGGCTGAAGAACCAGTCTGTCCTACTATTTACCCATAGCTGGAGGGAGAATAATTGGATTCATACCTTTCCCAAGTGTATTAGTGTTATGCGAAATGAAATCAGTCTCGTCCAGAATTTGAACTCGTGTCGCCGTGTCGATTTCCTACAACGATAACCATTACACCACGGCCACCTCCTTTTTATGTGGGTTTTAATGACAATGAACTGATGTAATGGTCAGGAAACTATGCTAGAACCATTGTTTGTGAATTCCATCGGTTTTTACTCTGTGTGTGTGTGTGTGTGTGTGTTTGTGCAGTGCTTTTACCAGAGCGCCTAGATACTACATTCTGATCCTAGATATAGGGCTACGGTAGATACTAGGTAGAGTGTTCCTAATCCAATCATTTTACAGTTACTATAATAATAATAATAATAATAATAATAATAATAATAATAATAATAATAATAATATAGACTCGGCTGGGTGGAGAAGGTGATCAACTGGGAATTGTACAAGGAGATTAAATTTGACCACACAAAAAAATGGTATATGCACAATTTAGAATCCGTCCTAGAAAATGAGTCGCACAAAATTCTTTGGGATTTTGAGAGACGAACAGATCATCTAATCTTAACCAGCTCAGACGTTGTGATACTCAACAAAAAAGAGAACCGATCAAATAGTGGACTTTGCCGTTCCGGTTGACCACTGGGTAAAACTGAAGGAAAACAAAAAGAGAGATAAATACCTAGACCTTGATAGAGAAGCGAAAAAAACATGTAACATGAAAGTGACGATGATACCAACTGTAATTGATAGAGTCACTAATGATTGGTTCAGGGATTGGATGACTTGGAAATAAACTACAGCATTGTTGAGGTCAGGAGACTTGAGGAGACTTGCAGTCACTCATACTCCAGTGGAAAACCATCAGTTAATGCTGGTGGGAAAAAACTGCCAATGAGTAAAATAATAACAATAATAATAATAATAATAATAATAATAATAATAATAATAATAATAACTTGCTGTATAGTGGATTTTATCGTCCCTGCGGACCAGAGTGAAAATGAAAGATAGCAAAAAGATAGAAAAGTATCAAGATCTTGCCAGAGGACTAAGCAAGCTGTGGATAATGTGGGTGAAGGTGATACCAGTTGTAGTTGGGGTGCTTGAACGGTCCCCAAAGGCTTAGAAAAGAGACTGGAAGTGTTGAAAATCAAAGGATTAGTCGTGACCATCCAGATTATAGCGATGGTAAGATTAGCCAGAATACTGAGAAAAGACCTGTAGACATGAGGGGACTTGCTTCTCTTTGGGTCTAGTGAAAAACAATCAGCTAACACTGGTGAGATAAACCAACAACAACAACAACAACAATAATAATAATAGTGATCCACTGGGAAATGTGCAGGAAATTTTAATTCGACCATACAAACAAATGGTATATGCACAACCCGGCACCTGTCCTAGAAAATGACTCGCATAAACTCCGGTGGGACTTTAAAATACAAACGGATCACCTAATCCCGGCCAGAAGACCAGACCTCATAATAAACAAACAAAAAAAAGAGAATCTGCAAAATTGTCGATTTTGTTGTCCCGGTGGACCACTGAATAAATCTGAAGGAAAGTGAAAAGAAGGATAAGTACCTCGACCTTGCTAGAGAATCAAAAAAGCTGTGGAACATGAAAGTAACGATTGTGCCAATTGTGATTGGTGCGTTAGGCACAGTAACTAAAGGATTATTTAGGGCGTTGAAGACTTGGAAGTTGGCGGACGGGTAGAGACTATCCAAACGACAACACTGCTAAGAACGGCCAGAATACTGAGACGAGTCCTGGAGACTTGAGGAGACTTGTTATCACTCAAACTCCAGTGGAAAATCATCTGCTAACACTGATGTGAAAAACTCTAAAGAAGTAAATAGTAATAATAATAATAATAATACAAAAAAAGAGAATCGGTAGAATAGTCGATTCTGCCATCCCGGTGGACCTCGGAGTGAAATAAAAGAAAGTGAAAAGAAGGATGAGCACTTTGATCTTGCCAGAGAACTAAAAACTATACAACATGATGGTGACGATCGGTGCGCACGGAACAATCCCTAAAGGCAAGATTAACGGACTGGAAGACTTAGAAATCAAAGGACAAGTGGAAAACATTCAGAATACATAATTATTAAGATCAACCAGAATACTGAGAAGAGTCCTGGTGAATTGGGAAGAATTGCAATCACTCAAACTCCCATGAAAGACCATCAGCTAACGGTGGGGCGAAATTGCTGCGGTTTGTAAAAGTAATGAGAAAAAAAAAAAGGAAGCAAAATGCTAGAGATTTGAGATGATTTGCTGTCTCTTGTTCCCCAGTGAAAGGCATCAGAAATCACTGGCATGAAACCTTTACTGATAATTATACATTTGTTTTGTATATGATATATTCACATTTTAACTCACATTTTAACTCAAGGGTTGTTCTTGAATTGAGATGAGGAATAATCATTTGATACCCGTCAGGGTTTTGCATCTTCAGACAACCATTAAGGATGTGAGCAACACTCTTCTCCGCTAATTTCTCAACTATACAGCAAAAAAAAAAGAAAAAAAAAATCACAGGAATAGACATAAAATAATCGCAAGATGTTTTCGCGAATTCAAGTAAGATTTTGCTTTCTCCATAAAGGCAACGTGAAAAAATTCGGTAGACAAGCAAAAATGTTGCTATTGGTAGGTTCTATTTTTTTTTGCGTTTTGCTTTGGTAAGATTATTTTTCTATTAAGCTTCTTTTAGAATGTTTATGCTGCGTTACTCACGAAAAGAGTGCTGCTATTCTTAAAATTAAACTGTCCCCAACTCAGTCACGACATACATACATACGTATATATATATATATATGTGTGTGTGTGTATGTATGTGTGTGTGTGCGTGTGTATGTATGTATGTATGTGTCTGTGTAAATATGATAGAATAAGATAGCGGTCCGAGAGTAAAACATTGAAAGATTTATGAAGCATAAAACAAGCACAGCGTTTAACACACACGCACACACACTCTCATACACACTTGTATATTATATATGTGTGTACACAGCATATATATATATATATATATATATATATGCGTATTTAAAAGGCTGTCTATTTACACTCCAACACACACACATTTATATATATCCATGTGTGTGTGTGTGTGTGTGTGTTATAAGTAGATGCAGTTATTTCCTCATATTTGATATTGAATAAAGATATGCGCATTAACAATTTCCTGATTTTCTATATAAAAAAACAGACAAAATAATAAACAGGCCCAGACCAGAAGTAATAAACACGTTTAAGAAATTAGAATTAACATCTAATAAAAATATATTCACAAATTTTTGTATTTTTACTTATACCTGACAGTCGCTTATAAAGCGTATTTTGAACAAATTAATTGTAAAAGAATGAACATTACTTGAGTTCCCTCATAGTTACCTAAATAATCAAGAAAAATACATTCGCTTGATGAGTTATGAAAAGTAATCCTTATTTTAAGGCAAGAAATATATTAGAACGAGTTCAAATCAACCTTAGAATGGTAGTTTATTTTTATTTTGTGAGCAGCCAAAAGAAGGTCACTTCTTTAAAAAAGAAAGTTGCGGGTGGTTGAAATGCTTGACAAAAAAGCTCGGTACACAGCCTTCACTTTTTGAATAATGTCTTGGTATGAATCGATTCACTGGTATAGAAGAAAATTATTTCAAATAGCTGCTTCTAAAAGCAAGGAAATGACTTTCAATTTTAAGTTCGTCTTTTGATACAAATCCTTTTGAACGCGTTGGGGAAATTTTGATCTATGAAATCATGTCCAAAAAGTGTTCGACAAAAGAAAACGATTTTCAGCAGAGAAATATTGTATATTTCACAAAAAGATGATCGCAGAAAAAAAATTATGTAAATTCAAAGTTTTCTCTCCTAAATTTCCATAAAAAGTATTAAATAAAAAGGTTCTTATTTAATAAACTTGCCTATTTACAAAGTTTAGAGAAGTCACATATAATTATACTAATACCCAACTACAAGTTAGGCTTGAACCCTTGACACTTGCAAGTAAAACCAGGTCGGGCATTTCTGGTTGGTTGGCTGTTTGGTTTTGTAGGTTATTTAACGCCAAATCCATTTTCGTGCAAATAATCAGTTCTATTTCAAACAACTCAGTTTACTGGGAGTACACAGTTTAATTTTCAAAACATTTCTATTTCAAGCTATTCAGTTTAGTCAAACAGTTCTAATTCAGCTAATTCAGTTTAGAATAAGTGTTGATTTTGTTTCATACAGTTAAATATCAAAACAGTTCTTTATTAAACAATTCAGTTTAGTGTAAGTAGAGTTTCAATCTCAAAAACAGTTCAATTTCTGACAATTCAGTTTAGCATAAGCACGCAATTTAATCTAAGTACAGTTCATTTGTTAAAACATTTCTATTTCAAGCAATTCAGTTTAGTCAAACAGTTCTAATTCGATCAATTCCGTTTAGCATAAGTGTGCAGTTTAGTTCTATTTAACCTATCAGGAGCTACCATTCCGAGCCAGAGTGGACAAGGGAGCAATATTAATGAAGGGATGCTCCGCATTTCCCAAAGCTCCAGGATCACTGCAACCTCACCATCAGATTGTTTAGTGTCATATACAGGACACTCATTGGGGCGGGGTCTTACCCTTCTGGGGTGCAATCGGTGTATTCTACAACCCCAGCCGTCTGGGCAATACACAGAGTTAATGTCAAAACAATTTCAGATAATTCAGTTTAGCATAAGTACACAGTTAAGGTATCAAAACAGTTCTATTTCGAGCAATTCAGTTTAGCATAAGTACGCAGTTTAAATTTTAAAACTGTTCTATTTTAAATAATTCAGTTTCGCATAAATACGCAGTTTAAATTCAAAAAACAGTAAAGTTATAAAACCACAGTTTAGTTCTATTTAACCCATTGATAGGACCCGTATCAGGTGCTACCACTCCGAGCCAGAGTGGACCTGGGAGCGATGGCAATAAAGGGGTACTCCGCATACCCCAAAGCTCCAGCATTACTGGAACCTCACCATCAGATTGTTTTGTGTCATATCAGGACACTCGTTAGTGGTATGTCTTACCCCTCTACAGAGAAGCAGTCGGTGTATTCTACAGCCCCAGCCGACTACGCAAGGGCATTTCTGAAAAATTATTTGATTGAAAGTCTAAATTCATTCTATTATTTCAAATAAAGTTGTTCCGCTAATCAGTCCAAATTAAGTGAATATTGTTTCCTTAAGGGTCAGAGTTCTTGGTCTTGCTTTTCTGCTTGGTTTTATGCAGTGAACCCTGGTGTTGATAAGAAAAAACTGTGACAGTGGAGGAGATATTCATTTTCACTTATAAGTAAATCTCACATGGAATCTTTCGTCTCAACTACATACGATTAGCGTCTAATTGTCTAGTGATAAATACGAAGTTGCTCTTGCAAAATCATTTCTATTGAGCAATGAATTTGATAGTCACTAGGTGCCCCATATTTGAAGTATTGTGTTTCAAGTAAGTTCTGATTTGTAAATGTTACCCTATAGACTTTAATTTCAAATTAGTCGTGTCTGGAGGGCGAGAAAGAAAACAACACAGATGAGATTTACCCCGGGGCAGCATCTCTGCATTTCATAGGCTAAACGTCATCAATTTGTACGCTTTTATAAGTAAGTAAGTAAAGTTGGCGACCATAGTCGAGGGTAACCCGAAGGCTCCCTTTTCGATAGCTACTACACCAATGTGTAGGGGAGGGCGCTAATCCTTTCCCTGGATTGCTCTACTTTACCCTTGATCCGTACCTTATAATGCTGAGTGCTAAGCAAGGTGGCATCAAGTACCATTTTTTGAGTCTTTGGTATGACTCGATCTGGGATTGAACCCAGGTCTCCCGGGCCATTGGCGCAGGACATCTCTTAAAAAACATACAGGTAGATTGTAAAAGAAAACATGTTTGATTGGTTCATTACACTAAAGGGGATGGTGAATTATGTGAATAGACTCAGATAGATAGATAGATAGATTGATAAACAAACTGAGAAAGATAAAAAGAAATAAATCATATACGAGGGTTGATTTAAATGTTCATATGATGATGTTATATCTGTTGCTGATAACCTTTTTTGACCAATAGGATCCAAGCACTGTAACACCTATGGAGGAAGTGTGTGGATCGTTAGGTGGAATAGAAATAAACCTTATCTCATCTCGTTTCATGAGAATATCTTGTTCATCCCATGAACTTTTCAGCCGACCCTCGTAAAGAAAATAAAAATACTGGATTTCTCTTTACGCATTCAGCACATGTATTGGTTTGGTTGGTATTTAGTGGCATATAAACTTTCGAGGGTTAATTAATACCAAAGGTTTCCTTGTAGAAGAGTAGTGATACTATTTACTGCATAGCTGTGTATTAATAAGGGGGTTCATGCCTTCCCCAAGGATATTAGTCCGAAAATGAACGTAATAACCCGACTGGAGTTCGAACTCGCTTAAATGTCGCATTCAAGCATGTTATCCACGATGCTACGGGGACCCTCCCCATATGTGCTGGTAAAGAATCTAAAATTTTGATGAGATTTTTCTTTATGATTAATCAATTTAGATTAAAATTAACAAAATAAAGACTTACAAAACTTGTTTAAAATATTATGATGCTCAGGGCGAGCGTTCGTGTGTTGGCGTATGCTAGATGAAATCAAAAGGTGACGTTGGGAAAAGGAAGGAGAGGGATGAATGTGAAAAGATGAAGAGTATTACATGATAACGGGAAATGGGAGATGGAAAATAAAATACTCAGTGACTTCTATCTCCAAGTAAGGGATCCACGTTTCTGAAAATTTTAGGAGGGGATTTTAACCCCTAATAGTGTTACGGTACCATCATCATTTTTATGTTTATGAGTTGGGAAATCATACATAGAAGCACACACACACGCACACACACACACACACACACACACACACACACGCATATATATATATATATATATATATATATATATATATATATATATATATATATATTTGTATATGTAAAAAGAAAATTATTATCTCACCTCCTCATGTCGACTTCACTAAAAGTTGGCGACCGTAGACGAGGGTTACCCGAAGGTTCCCTTTTCAATAGCTACTACACCGAGTTGTAGGGGAGGACACTACCCCTTTCCCTGGATTGCTCCACTTTACCTTTGATACGTACCTTATATTGCTGAGTGTTAAGCAAGCAGGTATCAAGTACCATTTTTAAAGTCTTTGGTATGACTAGACCTGGGAGTGAACCCGTTTCATGTATCGTATTAAAAAAGTAATTGATACGGAATGTTCCTCGCACGAAACACCCCCCCCAAAAAAAACAAACAAAAAGCAAAACAAAACAAAAAAAAAACAAGAACCAGAAACATTTGCTTCCTGACGTTGTAGCTGAAGAAGGGCGGGGAAGATGAGAAAAAAATTGCCTGCTCTTCTGGTCAGGATTTGAGCACTTTCTTGGTTTAAAAAAAACGTTATCAAAACGATTTTCTTCATTCCTTTATATATATATATATATATATATATATATATATATATATATATATTTACAAAGAGAGAGAGAGAGAGAGAGAGAGAAGAGAGAGAGAGAGAGAGAGAGAGAGAGAGAGAATCTAGGTGCAAAATGTCTTCCAGGGAAAAAGAACTTTTTTGTTCACAATGACGTTTTTTGCTTTTTTTTTTAATTTCCTTCTTAAGTTATTCCATTTGAGCGTGAAATGTCCGGCGAGACACAGGAAACGATGTTTAAATTGACAGATTAAAAAATTCATGATTTTGTAAATCAGCTCGTTACATCTTCCAAAGATGGAGATTGTTATTGTTGGTGTCGGTTGCCGCCTCTACTGCCGCTGCTGTTATTATCTGAACACAAATCTGTATTTTTCACTTATATTTTTATCGAGTGAAGACTATAAAAAGAAATAATGATTGTCAAGTGAAAGGTCAATATCTTATTTCCAGCAAGAAGAAATATTAGAAAAATGTTTGTGTGCGTGTGTATGTGTGTGTATGTGTATGTGTGTGCACACATAGACACTTCAATGTTGGTCAGCCTGTAAAAACTTGCCACAGTAGCTCCGTGTAGACACACGATGTCATCTAGAAGACCTACAAAAGCGGAGTGGATGAAGAGAGAGAGAGAGATAACTTTTTTGTCAGCACGGGCCGATGATGATTTTATATATATATATATATATATATGAACGCTCTTATAAAAAAATCATTGATCACGGAAAATGTTTAACTTTATAGCCTAGTCGTATCCAGATCCTCGACAATAAGCAATGATGCGTGAAAGTACATGTATTCGTGGTATAACATTTGAGATTTCGGACAATTATCACTCAGTCTTCATCCACAGTTGTGCAATCTTCACTCACCAACAAACCGATAAACACTGAACACCAAATCCATGTTTGTCATTTTTAACAAAATATTTATACTAGAAAACTTTAAGCCTCTCTCTCTCTCTCTCTCTCTCTCTCTCTCTCTCTCTCTCACTCTCTCTCTCAATATATATATATACATATATATATAGAGAGAGAGATGCACACGAAAGTGAGTGATTATTTTACCAATTAACAAATATAGATGTAGGCCCCCAAGAGGGACATTAGAGACATTTCTATGCAGACGTTTGTTTTTTTCTTTTTGTAAGGAACAGAATTTCGGCCTAATTACAAGAGATGTGTTAATTAATGTTTATGATAATATTTATTCTTTATGAGAAAACTTCTAATTAACTTTCAAATATCTCAAGATTGTGTTAACAAATCGTGTATACGTATTTTAGGGTGTACATACTGTATATGCTTGTGTATACCCCACAGCACACACCACTCATATATATGTAAGTATGAAGATATACATTCATACAAAATCATCTTCATCGATTCATCTATTTTAAAACAATATTTCTAATTAAGACAGTATATATATATATATATATATATATGTGTGTGTGTGTGTGTGTGTGTGTGTGTGTGTGTGCCTCATTTTTTTACCCCTTCTAATAAAGATTGGGAATATAACATTTTTTTATCGCTACTCACTGAACAGATAACTCAATTATGTGAGAGACTAGTTAGCTCAACAGCTCATTCACTCATTCACGTACTTTCTCTCTCTCTCTCTCTCTCTCTCTCTCACACACACACACTATACACACGCGCGTGCGCACACATTTTTGTCTCCGTCATCGAATCCTGGCAGTAACAAGATATTTTCTCAAGATGCCTGGTGTTGGGACCCATTAGAAAGAGATTTTGGTCGTTACTTTTCCAGGGGCTATTAACGCTAATTTAATCTAAGAAGCCAGAATTGAAATCGAAACTCTGTTTGCTAATATTGATTTCCTTGCCGCTAATCCGTTGTTTTGTACATGTAAGCTATTTCCGAGATTTACTTGCAATGGTAAAGAAAGAAGAGAGATTAATAATTGAACCCTATCAAAGCTGACTTAGTGATTAACAGCTATTTATCATTTTCACGGATAGAATCGAATAGAAGTCGTCAGAGAGTGGTATACCTAGGCGCATATTCAGATATATAATATAGAGAATACAAATAAACAGTTATTGCTGCTTAAAAATAGACAAAAGTTGCACAAAAAAAGACACATTTACCTTCTTTCTTCCCTTAGCCATGTTCTTACTAAGAAAAAAATACATTTAGCATTCCCTGTAACACACATGTCCCTGGCACATTCCAAAACGTGACGTAAAAAAATCTACGTAAGAAAATATTACCAGAAAATAAAAATGAGCATTTTCTTTTTAGCCACCCTTCCCCTGTATTTTGATAATAAAACAAAAATCTCAGAGGTGTGCTTTTACTTTACAATATTTTGGCATTTTATGATTTTTTGTCCAACAATTTTGGTGCCCCTCAAAATTTTGCGCCCGAAGCAATTGCTCCTCTGGCTAAACCAACGCCACACTGGTGACAAGACATATTGGTCTAAATTTTTGTCGATATGATTGACGGTATGTAGTATAATGACTTTCCCAATACACCAAATGCTTTAGCAAGAATCCCAAATCAGTTAGCAGATTGCGAGCTAGTAAATAAAACACTATCTCGCACCGATATATTTAAGTGAATATCTTTATGCTTAACATAATCTGGTACACGATCATAGATTTGAGGCAATCATTGAAGTTGCAATATTTGTCATAGTCTACAAAATTAGTTTGGTAATTATCATAAAACGCTTGGTATTCAAGATTAGTAGTGTATATATATATATATATATATATATGTGTGTGTGTGTGTGTGTGTGTGTATGTATATGTGTGTGTGTGTGTATACATGTGTATGCATATGCATATATATATATATATATATATATATATATAACCATAATAATTATTTACCACACATTCTTTTATTTGGCTTTTACTTTAAACGCGTGTGTACGTGCATGTGCGTGCGTATGCCCTAGCGTGTGCTTATGTGTGCGTATGTGTGTTCGTGTGTTCGTGAGTGGATGCGTGTGTATGGGTTCAGGTATGTTTACTTATTTGCATGAGCACAATTCTTCGACAAAATAGAAATGTTGGAAATTCTAATCACTCCGTAGTGGACTTTTTTTTTTTTCTAAAATAGGATTTTATTTAATGCATTCTCCTGGTGCCATCGTAAACATATTTTTTCAATAGTAGATTAAATTGGATTGGTAAGATTCTCAAATTACCCAAACAGAATTTTATTTGTCAATTTTAGGAAGCGGAACATTTGTTATTTGAGAAACTGTCATATTTATATACCTGTACACACAAGAAACATATGCATATCAAATATATATACATATATATATATCAGAACTATTGTATTAAGGCTATTTTTATTACTCTGTAGGTAAATAAACTTTTAAAGAAAGATATGAAATGCATAATATACATATATAAAAATTCATTCTTATTATAATCATTGTTTTCATTTAAATTGAGGTTAAGTATGGAAATTTACTTAGAAATATAGATATACATATTCTTTTGTATAATTTATAAGTTGAATGCAATTGCATAATCTTTTTAAATATGTCGTTTTTATGGCACTGGGAATATTTCATGCATTTTCTGAGTAGCTTTTTTTCTCATTCTTTTTTATTTTCACCTCATCAACTTTAATTGATTTCAGACGAGTTAGTTTCGATAATAAAGACCTTGGAAAGTCAACGGTCGATGTAATGTCCTTGTAGAAGTCTTATCTACAATTATTACCCAAAAGGTTGTTTACGTACTTCGTACACTTTTTCTTTTCAATTTCAGC
>OY757907.1:139642685-139672685 GCA_963585895.1 Sepioteuthis lessoniana | reverse complement strand
ACACATTCTTCCAACGGATATTTGAACATATATACGACGTTTGTCCTATCAAGAAGTTCAGTGGACGGGGAAGAGTTATTGGTAATAATTAGGTTGGAGGTTTTACATTTGTTGTTGTGATTGATAATTTTTTACTTTTTTGGTAGGAAGAATATTTTTTTGGATAAGTTTTTTTAGTATATATTCATCTATATTATAATTACTATGAAAGCGCTCGCGATAATTTTAGTGAATTCATCCACTAATTCCAACCTGAAACCAATACACTAATCAGGAAACCTGAAAGGATATTAATAAAACTATAATGACAAAATGTGTCTTTATTATTTAATCTAACGTGTTTAAATGAAAGACTGGCACACACACACACACACACACACACGCATATATATATATATATATATATATATATATGTATATATGCAATGACGCATATATATATATATATACAAGGGGCATACGATAAGTTTCCAGACTTTTTTCGTATGGGCATTTAAAATTGTCATAGACTCTTGAAAATTCACTATGTTATTGCTATACATCTTATTAGATGACTGACGAATTTTTATGATTTCAGGTTAAAATGATTAGCTACAGTAGGAATTGGAATACACCTTACTAAAGCCTGATTGTCACAGCTGGTGAATTTCAAAAATGCAATCTGTCACTTTTGAAGAACGATATACAATAAAATTCTGTTTTAAACTTGGAAAAAAAATGCCACAGAAACGTATAGAATGCTTAAGACTACTTTTCGACCATCTTGCATGAATCGAGCATCAGTTTTTGAGTTGCATAAGAGATTCAAGGGAGGCAGGGAGTCTGTGAAGGATGATAAGAGGGGTGGCAGGAGTAAGGAAGTCAATAGACCAGAGTTGATTGGCCAAAGGATTAGGGTTAGGGTAACTATGTTGAGGTTTTAAGGGAGTTCAGCAAGATATTCCATCGGAAGAGGCCAGCACTCTTCAAATCGGCTCTGTGGCATTTCCACCAGGACAATACACCAGTCCCCAACCCCATCCTTGTCACAGACTATTTGACCAAGATGGCCATCAAGACGTTTCCCCACCCTCCCTATTGTCCAGATCTTGCTCTTTGTGACTTTTGGTGATCCCCTAAGCTCAGATGCTGTCGTTATGAGACAATTGAGGAGATGAAAGAGGCTGTGACGAAGGTCATTGACATGCTCACACAAGAGGACTTCCATGGGGCGTTCCAGAAGTTGTTGGGACGGTAAAATAAGTGCATTGCAGCTGGAGGAGATTACTTCGAAGTTTCATGTGTGTACTATCAATAAAAGTGCCCATACGAGAAAAAGTATGGAAATATTTTCGTATTCACCTCGTATACATATATATACTCTGGGTTTTCATACTTAAAATGTCGATATTTTATAAGAATAATCCAAAAGTAATTTATAACTTAAAAATGCTATATTCATTATGAAGTCAGAGCGGAATTTGCAGTTTGTCTTGTTTGCAATCCTTTTAGAAAAACAAATGGAAAACGGGTAAATCTAAAGGTAATTCATCATTTCATGTTTAATCTCGATTACTTGTAAAATCCTAAAATGGTCGCTTTTCGTGTCTTTTGACAAAATTTCTCATGGCAAATTTCCACTATTCAATAAGCGCATTTAACGATAATGCTCTTAATGCATAAAAAAAAGATAAATATTTATTGCTTGTTTTTCCGCTTGACTGAAGAAAGCTTGTTTAATCCTTGACAATGCGATGAAGAAAGACTGAATCGTTTTTATTTTTGCATTAAAAAACCAAAAGATACAATCCAAAAATTATTGGTGGTGTTTGTATTATTTAAAGAATCGTCCTCGTTACGATGTATGTGACGTCATCACCTTCCAGAGGAACTTCCTTTTCTGTTGTTAGCATTATAGATGCTAAAGAACTTGAGCACATCGTCGCATTAGTGGCAATTGTGCACTCACTAGACGATAATCCAAAGATTTACCGTTTAATCTCTTAATTCCTCGAATAACTGGGAAATACTCTTATTTTTATGTTCGCGCGAAATAGCCGCTTATAAATAGAAAAATCAAACAGTATTCAGTGGCTCTTACTTATGCACCGTTTTCGTTTCCCTCAGTTTCCCGCGGTTTCACTTTACCGCTGTCAACTCCATGAACTTCAGTGAAAAACCAACAGAACTGGTGAGGAAAACGCGTAAGGAGTAGAATAATAGTAACATAAGACTTTGAAATTTTGGAGATGTTGTGGTATTATCCCTATTCTTCATACGCAATGAACTCTTCCAATAAAGATATAACATTTGATTGTAATCTACTCAATGAATTGGTAGCAAAGTTGTTGTGGTTTTGCTCGATTGTACCGATCCAGTAGATCGGGTACATTTCGGCTGGCAGGGGTATCTGGTCGGGTGTGACACATCTGTGAATACGATAATCAGCTGAGGGTACCTGGGAAGGGTACTAGGGTGGCCGAGCATTCGTGTCACACAGCCAAGAATGACATTCCAGGAGCGGTTGTGGGGGCTGTCCCTCCAGGCTCTAACTCTCCTCGGAGAGGCTAGGTTTATCGCCAGGCCCCTGAAGCGTCCTTTTTAGGGGAATGCCGGCGGTGCCCGAGGCATTTTTGGGAATTCCGGGTGTGTCTAGGCTACGGCCCTGCGCCCGGACCCGCCGTAAAAAGGCCTTGTGCTTCATTCGCCCGTTTGATGGGACGTGCGACAAATATTGTTGGTAGCAAAGCAGTTGTGGTTTTGCTCAATTGTACCCATCCAGTAGATGGGGTACAGTTCGGCTGACCGTGAAAGCAGCGGTACGGATCTGGTTGGGTGAGATACATCTCTGGATAGGATAATCAACCGAGGGTAGCAGGCAAAGGTGCCGGGGAGGCATAGTATTCGTGTCACGCGGCCAAGACTGACATTTCTCAAGCCTCAGGGGGCCGTCCCCCAGACTCTAGGCCTCCTAATAGGGGCTCGGTTTGTCTCCAGGTGCCTGAGGCACCTCTTTTTATTGGGATGCCGACAGGGCCTGAGGCATTTTAGTGAATTCTGGACGTGTCTGTGCTACGGCCCTTAAAAAGCCTTTGCGCCATACTCACCTGTTTGGGGCGGGGCGACAAATACTATTGGTAGAAAAGCTACTCTGGTGACATTGTATAATTTGTATTATTTGTTTTATGCTCCTTTCCGTGACATAACTGGAGAGTGAGAACATGTGGGGAGCTGAATAAAAAGAGCTGATATCAAACAATTGACACCGAACATTTAGCCTAAACTTTCAAAAGCGTGAAATTGCTAATCAACCAGCAGGTAATGTGCAACATCTAGCAGAGATAAATTTTCTTTATTCTAAAATGACTCAATAATAAAAGTAAAACCTACTAGCTATTAGAACATTTTCTATGGGATAGATTGCAGATATATATATATATATATATATATATATATATATATATATATATATATATATATATATATATAAAATTAATAATACTGTTATATGGGTTGCTATATTAATGAATAGACAGTGCTTGATATCAATGATAGAATATTTATACATCTGACGTAGTTTGATTGGGTTTATGGCATATCAACCATTACATGTTATTAATGCCAAATCCTGTTTATGCATATATATATATATATATATATATAGTAAATATATTTTGTAGATAACATTCGTCAATGAGCTTGAGGATGGTTTCAAGCATTGTTATATGACAATTACAATTTAACATCAGTCATTTGTTTGCACACAGTTTGTTCTATTTGACCCATAGATAGCACCGTATCAGGTGGATCTTTGAGCGATGGCAATGATGGGGTATTGCACATTCTGCAAAGCTCTAAGCCTGGAGCCTTGTCATCGGATGATTTTATATCATATCCAGGATACTCATTGGGAGGGGGTCTTACCCCACTGCATTAATACAGCCAGTGCATTCTACCACCCCACACAGCCGACTAGACTGAAAAACACAAAGTATATATATAGAGAGATATGTATGTGTGTGTGTGTGTGTCTGTGTGTGTGTGTGTGCAATAATACATATACATATCTACAAGAGTGCATAACTTAACAAACATTTGTTGCATAAATTTTATTTGAATTTTTCTCATAATGATATCAAATCTTAGTTATCTAGATTTGCCACAAGATAATTACCAAAAATTCGTTGAAAAATATTTACTTGACATAAACATATATATATATATATATATATGTGTGTGTGTGTGTGTGTGTGTGTGTGTGTGTGAGTATAACATTCATGTATACATGTATACATATATATATATTTGTATGTATATATACATATATATGTTTACATATATGTATATATACATATATATAAACACACACACAAACGTATATATATATATATATATATATATTTCATTTAGATATGCTATTTCTGCTGGTCAAGTTTTAGATGAAATTCGATATATTTGACTGTGACTTTAGCTACCCATAGTTTTCTTAACTATCTCCCCAAATGTTAAAAAAAATAAGTCACAGTCAAAGCCAATAAGTCCTCTGACCACCACTCTGACTTATATCTTTTAATTTCCTGTTTTGTTTCTTTTCTGTCTCTCATTTTTTTATGACCAATCCCTCCCTTTAAATTTATTTTTATTTATCTATTTCCTCCTATGCTGAACTCTTTCTAAACTAAACTAAATTCATTGTCAGTGTTTTGTTTTTATCCACTTTTCACTTATTTTCACCAGATATATATAGTCATCCACAGACAAACCTTTTTCGTTCTATCAGAACTCTTCAGTGTGGCTAGACAGGCTAGATTCCCGAAGCTAGTATCGAAACCTGGCTGACTGAAACGCCAATCCAAGATTCTACCACTCAGCCACGAGGAAACCAGGGCAACCGAAGGAAATTTAAACGCTTATGTATTAAATTTGTTTTTGTTTACATATATCCCCTTAACGGCTACCGAGAGCTCAGTTCATTTGAAGAGCCTTGCATTACGCTAGTGGCAACCATTACTTCCCTCGCAAGAGAGCACAACCCCATAGGGGTAGGGGAGCATATATATTGTCATCCACTGACAGGAAAACTCTCAAACTTTTTTAATTCTGCCAAAAAATTGAGCTTGTGTTACATTCTGCTCGTTTGGTAGGGACGATATATATATATATATATATATATATATATGTGTGTGTGTGTGTGTGTGTGTGTGTGTGTGCTCGTGTGGCTAGACGTTAATCCTGGTAAGGTAATGGAATCAACGAGCAAAGTTCAGATCCAAAATGAGACTATTTGAGTTTTGAGTAAATCTATCTCTTCTCTTTCTAGCTAAGAGTAGGTCAGACTGTGTTCTCAAGTCTTGGTCGAGCAATCTCTCACATAAAAGAAAAACTCTGAATTTAAAACCTGAGCAATATCGTTTGGGTTGATCTGTAGTACATTGGTGAACCAAACTTCTTTAATCAGCTTATCAAAAAAGTGAGGCTGGTTCTACACAGGTTTTCAGGACTATAAACAAGTCCTCTTTGTTAGCATCTTTAACTGAACTGTTGTTTAGATCGATGTGAGAGTGCATATATATATATATATATATATATATATATATATATATATATATATATATATATATATCAAAGAAAAGATAGGTTTTTATACACTGTATACATACACATTTAAACACATGAATACGCGTATATGTGTAAGATGATAAGATGTAGAAAAATAAACAAGAAAGTACAGGAAAAGAAAAAAAAAAGAAGAAAAAAAGGCTTATATCACCATAGAACAAATCATGCTAACGTTTCTATGTTCTCAATAAATCCTTATTGATATTTCTCTCTGGAACAGTCGCATATCTAATTTTGTATTCTTCGCCCCCACTTCGACGTGTTACGAAGCGAGGAAAATATTTGCAGCTGCCTAAGATTAATTCTTCCAAACCCTTCCCAGACTCTTCAGACAAAAAGGCGGCATATTAAAATCCTTTCCCCATACACACCTGTAAAATGAACGGCTATATATAACGGCTGTCTCCCAATAAAAGAAGATATGTGTGTATATTTGTGCTTGCATGAATATAAAGATATCCTTTTTATGCAACCCATGATATCACCGGGAAAATTTATTAAATACTTTAAACATTTCATCCACTGATTACATATACTATACCACAGCATATAATGTCTATAAAAAACGACGTTTATTCATAACATCCGACTACATTTTACACGGTAGGTAGACTTTCAAACTTTTATAATGTAATAACTTTACCCCAATCACCCAAAGTTGCTTCCATAATTTCCTACAGAAATCATTTATTTCTGGCGGTAGAGAAAACATTGTATTTAGCCAATTCATCTGCCACGAGCAGGATGTGACATAAGGCCAATTTTCTAGCGGAGTAAAGGTGGTTTTAATTCAGAATTTTTCTTCTCGTAGATTGATTGCCATACCAAGATTATAGATACCATTCTGCCTTATTATTTTTCCATAGCAGGTGGTGAGAATAGTTGGGGCTCGGGTCACCAGGTTCATTTCCAACAAAAATACCGTAACGTCACGTGACTGAGAAAACAATGAAAACATTGATAATCAGGAAGAAAGGGATAATCAGTGGTCAGGAATTAATGCAAGTATTGCTGGCAGAACAGACTTATACATATAGTTTGTAATATTCTATAAGGCAAGTCGATATTTTCACAAAGATGTTGGTAAATTCTTCGGCTATACTCATATCTATTAGGACAATATATCATTTGAGTTTCAGGTTATAATATCTACTTTTATTAAAAATATTGATAATAAATTGTTTTAGGAGTGTCAAATTTTATCATAAAAACAAAGTGAAACGTAAATTAATCTTTATAAACAAATTTAAAAAGTATGCGATCAGAAAGATGTATTTGATTAACACAATATATATGTGGATAAATTATTTCATTATTTTTTTTTACATGCTAATATGTTTTCCTTGACATTCTATAACCTTCATCCATTGATTTTTCTTAACTTGCCAACTGTTTCGGTGTAAACAACCAGTAGATTTCTTTTACTTCGGAGATTTTTGTTTGGATATTTGCTTTCGATTCATATATACATTTCTTTAAATGGTGAACCACAAATTTTCTATTGAATTAATATTTTCAGAGGCTAAAGGTATCATTTAGGTCTTTAAAACACTTGACAAAATTTTCAATAATCAGCTTTACATTATTGTCTGATTAATGTATTACATCAAACTTCTTGATTGTAACTTGGACAACTCAAAAGATGTATCGTTCAAGAATTTGCTATAATTCTATACAGTTTTCTTGGTGCCATCACCAACTTGGAAAGAACATAATTTTACCGCCTACAATATTAACCAAAACATACGATTTCTTGCTGCTATCTTCGTAGTCATAGTGATTGGCTGTTTCAATTAAAGGGCCCCAAACTGTAACCCAACCATCACGTCTATCCAATGTATCTTTACATTCCTTATTAAAATTATTGTTTAGAAATCAGTTTTCATTTACTTTGTTCAACTTCGCCGTTTCTATTTTTCATGCTTGATTGCTATCAGGTTCTAAATATTCAGTTTCATTTTATATTCACAGCAACAACTTCTTTAAAATTTTCAAATTCTTTAGATGCTTTCTTGATGGTCATTCCATTTTTCTTGTTTATTCCACTTTGATATTTCCCAAATCTTTTTGCAATATTCTTAAAGACTTCTAGTCCCCGTTTGCATGAAGAGACGCTAGTAATTTTCTTCAGTTTTACTTGTTTATCAACTGTAAAAATATATTTGCTGCTCTCGCTGTAAAAGGAACAAAACTTTGAGCGTTAAATTATTTTAGTGTTCTAACAAAACTCCAATAAAAATATTTCCATTGCATCAAAAAACAAAGATTCACTTTCTACAGAATAATTTCGTCCAAGCAGGATAAAAAAGAACCCCATACGTGTCTGACAGATAAAATAGGTTAGTTGAACTTTACTTAAATTAAAACTTAAGAAAATGAAGGGGGAATTTTCTCGCTAATTCATCAGCCCAAATCAAGTCTTTACTGCATAATCTGGAACAAGCTGCCGGATGCATTAGCCTCAACGTGATTGCCAATAAAACCGGGTACATGTATTTTAAACAAGAACTAGCCATCTCTCAGTGAGTTGACCAGTTCACGTACCTCGGCAGCAACATCTCATCAACTGAAACTGATTTGAATATACGCTTTGTGAAGGCGTGGAATGCAATCAACAGGTTATCAGTCGTAAGGAAATCTAATCTGTCCGATAAAACAGAACAAAATTTCTTCCAAGTTGTAACGATGTCTACTACTACTATATGGATGCACCACGTGGGCATTAACTAAATGTATAGAGAAAACGTTTGATGGAAATTACACTCGAATGATGCATGCTGTCGAGAAAAAATCCAGGAACAAAAAAAAAACAAAACACAAAGCAGCAGCTGTACGGCCACCTGCCTCCCATCCGACAAGCCATTCGATTAAGACGAACAAGGCATACTAAACACTGCTGGATGGACTCAAACGGTGTTCTCTGATGGACGCCTTCAAATAGACGGGCGAGTATTGGCCGGTCAGCAAAGACTTACATTAGCTCTGTACGGTGTGATAAAAGCAGGTAGGTGGATGGTATGCCTCCTTAGCAACAGAAAGAAAAGAGCCTCTCGTAACTGAATACGTGAAATCAATTTCTCCTTAATAGAAGGTGAATAGCCGAATTTCTACGCTGAAACATATCCCTTTTTCCCCTGCAACATTCTAGCAGTCCTAGGCCCAAGTTCGTCTCATGCCGTGCGTCACTTAGACTTTAAAAAGCCTGTCTCTCGTGCTTTCAGGCAGGATTTGAATCATCATACCAAAACACCACATCCTGGTCAATCGTACCATGTAGTAATTTACATGCGCACCTGCGTGTAGATAGCTGTGACGTCAAACACGATTCACGATCGGGAGGATGTGAGTTCGATCTTCCCATTCGCCAGTTTCTCTGTCCCTGATCTCATTTTATACGCCAGACATATTCGTGCACGCTTTGAGCTGCCGCGTGCGTGATTTCTCTCTCCACATACGGACACCAGATGCAACCTAAAAGACTTGCTAAGATAATTGGAATAGAGAGAGAGAGAGAGAAAGAGAGGGTATTTTATATTGTTAGCAAGACTTGATGATCATCATTTTTAAATCTCGCTAAAAAGAGTTCCTCACCCAAAGGGAGACAACTTAAAACAAATAAAAACTACAAAAAGTATTTTGATATTTTCTAATCTTATTTATGTTCCCAGTTATTTTCTTGTTGTTCTATGATGTCTTTTCAAGAAATCTTTAGCGTTATGTTCACATCACTGAATAGCTTTAAAATATCTTGCTTATTTTTTGAGATTGCATATTTTTTACGATTCATCTCAATCTTTATACATCAGAAAGAAAAAGAAATAGACATTAATAACTGTTCGATTATACATATTTATATATAATATATTTATCTATAATATAATGAAAAAACACTTAAGTAGTGCAAATTTCAACTGTATTAAATAAATCATTGTAAATATTTCTAATAAAACAAATATAATAAACCTAGATTTACGCAATATATTACTCTTATAAACGTACCAACATCATTTAGTTAATAACACTTTTTTTTTGTAAACACATTCACTGGCATAATCAATGTTAACGCATTGCTACTGGTTCTGTTTTCGAAATGAATAAAAAAAATTCTAAAGTACATGAATCAGAAAAATATATTTTCCTCGAGAAATATACTGCATATGAAGAACACACACACACACACACACACACACACACACACACACACACACACACACACACACACACACACACACACACACAAGTCCTGTCAGCTTAGAATACGTTGACTGCATTCTCTACTCAGAGGAAAGAACCCTATCAAAGCAATGACCTGGATATGACGATAATATGTATCCATGTAACTTTGTACAAACAAATTATTATTATTATTATTATTATTATTAGATTTTTTTCACGTCAGCGTTAGCTGATGGTCTTTCTTTGGAATTTGAGTGACAGTAAGTCTCCAGGACTCTTCTCAGTATTTTGGCCGTTCTCAATAATGTAGTAGTTTGGATGGTCTCCACTCGTCCACCAACTTCCAAGTCCGCCAGTTCCTTTAGTAATCCTTTAGTTTCTGTACCAAAAGCCCCAATTACAATTGCTATGTGTTATTTTCTAAGACAGGTGCTGGGTTGTGCATATACCATTTGTTGGTATAGTGAAATTTATTATTATTAAGTTGGGATAATAGCTTGAAATCATATAATTGTGTACAATTACTTTGTATTACATTTGAAACCATATTAATGTGTACAAATTATTTGTATTATTTCGGAATGTTTGATATAACTGCGCAAACAAATGATAAATGATATTGATAAGTAAACGCAATTAGGGACGTCCAGTCGGCTGGGGCTGTAGAATACATCTCTGCAGAGGGGTAAGACCACCCCATGAGTGTCCTAGATATGACACAAAACAATCTAATGGCGAGGATTCTGTAATATTGGAGCTTTAAGAAAAGCGGATTACTCCTTCATTGGCATCGCTTCAAGGTCCACTTTGGCTCGGAGTGGTAGCACCTGATACGGTCTTATCTATGGGTCAAATAGAACTTTTTGACATTTAAACATTGTACTTATGCTAAACTGAATTGTTAAACTGAATTGTATGAAATAGAACCGTTTTACGAAAAACCGTGTATTTATGCTAAACTGATTTTTTTAAATAGAACTGTTCGATCATTTAACTCTGTGTAAACAAATGAATCAAATTGTTTGTGATACATAGCAATACTTGAAACCATTTAACTGTGTGCAAACAAATGATTAATAGTAGATAGTATTAATATTAGAAATAAGTGAAACCATTTAACTGCGGGAAAAAATGAACTCAGGCTTATTCAAAAATGTTATCTGCAGAATGAGTTTAGAAATCATATATTTAATATTGATGTATAAAAATGATTTGGTATTAAATGACCTACAATGGTTGATATGGTGTCAAACCAAGCCAAACTAAACTAAGCACATAAAGAAATGCAATGAAACATTGAAGAAATAATTATGATTATAATCAAACATTTACAAATGAAACAAATTTGATACATTTTATATGGGGTTGATATACCCTTAAAGAAATAAATGAAACCATAGAAACACACACACACACACACACACACACACACACACACACACACACACACACACACACACACAGACGTGTGTGTGGATATATATATATATATATATATAGAGAGAGAGAGAGAGACAGAGACAGAGACAGAGACACAGAGACAGAAGAAGAGAAGAAACATATTATCCATAAAGTATTTGATGAAGTCTGTCAGAATTTTCCAAATAAACCATTTTCCTTCTTTACACAAAATTTTTGGTCTGATATCTTCATCTCTGTCATCTTAATCACAGTGTTTCTATTGATTTGCAATCTTCGCTTCTTCAACATGTTTTGCTGTGATAATTGCCGAATTTTGTTTTTCGATATATCAGTTAAAACGCGATTGCTTTTATTACGTTTCTTCTCTTGAATTATTTGATTTTATTAAAATTCATATTGTATCCGCATTGCCACTTTTAATATTCTTAGTACAAACGGAATCTATTGTTTAAATAATTTATGGGTTCTTTGTGAACTTTTCCCTGTCAAGACTCTGTGCCCACAACTGGTTTTAATTACAATGATTTATGAAATCAAATATCAAAGCAGAGCCACTTTTATAATAAAATCTGTGTGATTTTTTTCAAGTTTTGTTGAAAGTAAACTACGTTAAATGGTTAGGTGGTCACGCAAGGGATGTGTAGTGCAATGGTTATCGTCATAGGAAATTAACTCGACAATCCAAGTTCAAATCCTGGAGGAAGGCCTTTGCAGTTCATTTCCATCGTAATGCCATTCGGAAAGACATAAAGACCTCTGTGAGAATACCCGCCTCTGCATCTCGTTGCATAAGTTACTAAGTCCACGTCGAGAACCTACGTGTGGCCAGATCGAGCGAGAGACAGGTTCACAGGGAAAAGAACAAAAACACAACAACATGTGGTTAAAACGCCGAGGGAGGATGGGGAGCATGTAACACTTTGTGGATAATTAGTTCTAGTTTGAGTTTCAGCTGGCAAAAGATTATCTTAACCAACTGGGTCCGGCTGGTAATGTCGCTGTTCGTTGTTTCTTTGTTTCAGCCTAATCAACTTTCCTCGAACCCAAACTACGTCTAACTGCTAGGACCCAAAACGCACCTGTATATATACAGAATGTTTCATTATTATTTCCGGCCAAGGGACACCCACGAATAAACCCATAACTTTTTGGGGGGTTATTTCTCTCTTTAAAAAAAAACTGGACATAAAAATATTTCCTTGACTGGCTATCTCCGATACAAGGGCATTAAATTCAGACCCTTTTAAGTTTTTGACCAGTACCAGACAAGTACTTAACACTTACCCACGTCCGTGGCCATATGTATAAACATTTTATTATCTAGATTTCCTTAATGGGTTTTCCTAACATTTGAAATTTGATACCCAGGCCGAATCTAACTCATCTTGCCACATATATATGTATGTATATGTGTGTGTGTGTGTGTAGGTGTGTGTAGATGTGTGTGTGTGTGCATACACATGTGCGTGGGTTTATATATATACATATATATATATACACACACGCGCACATGTATAGGTGCACACTCACACATGTGTATACATGTATGTGCATATATCCAACTCCTAGTGTCCCCCCTCTCGCTTCAGCAATGAGGTAATTGTAGGGTTGATTGGGCTCTTTAGCCTTTGTAAGTCAACCGGTTTGGAAGAAGGAAAAAATTCTGAATTTAAAAGCAAGTTTTTCCAGCAATGCAACTCTATGAAATTCTACTTGTTATGAAGTCGCAACACCTTCACAGACTTAGTTTCGTTGCGGCTTCTCAAGGGACACCAGATATTTATTTTACATCACTGGTTACCACGAGACGATTATCTATTCCGTAAATCTAATGTATTGTATATCAATTCCAGATGCTGGACCGAAAGGATTTGAAAGAAACAGAGAAATGAAATGAGAAAAAGAGTAAGGAGACAGAGAAATAGTGTAGAAAGAGAAAGACGAAAAATTGGAGAAACATATATATATATACATATATATATATATATATATATGTGTGTGTGTGTGTGTGTGTGTGTGTGTGTTTGGTAGTATCATACGAGTCAAACAAAACTATATTAACAGCAACCATAGTAAGAAAAGTATGGAGGATGTGAAGTAAGCGGATGAATCTAAAGACGGTCAACGGTGCGCTTCACCAGTTACTGGGCGGAAGAGCCCTATAGATCAACGACCAGGATCAAATAGTTCGGTCGGAAAATTACTGTTACTCATTTATAAGGGTGACGTCTATTGATGGGAAAAAACAGCCTGTCAAAGAATACTATGAATCTGCTTCAAACCGTAAAGCGCCTAAACCCAGTTGCATATTATATATAAAATCACAGTCAATATAGTGATATTTAGCGCTAAACTTTAAATACACCAAATCAGTAACTTGAGCTGACAGCATTTGCAACTGTGCATTAAAATAGACATCATATGCGTAGAAGAACACATATACTACCTTAGAAAACTAGAAATAAAACGCCACAATTACTAGTAATAGATGGACATTTGTCCGGACATTTGCATGAAACAACTACACGCCTCCATAGGAAGAGAAGGAATGCTTCTCGTGCCTTAAATTTATTTAATGACATTGAGAGAATCCATCAGAGAATGATGTATGCTACGTTTAATGGCAACCTCTGTACAACGAACATCACTGACTATAGTCCCATCAGTGCGAGTGATGAAAGAGGCATCATCATATTTTACTGCGAGCAATCTTCACTTGTTCGACACATTCTCAAACACAACGTTCTAATCGTCGAGAGAGACATGAATGCTTTTATAGATAAAGTCGAAAATAATAAATTCTACTAACATACCTAGCTAAATAGAAATGGAGAATATCTGGCAGATTTTTCACCCGAGAACAGGCTTGCATAACAAAAGACAAAATTCTAAAAACTAGAAGGGAAAATATGGACTTCCACCTACCCAAAGAACTCAAAAACACAGGTAGATTATACATTCATTTACAAGAATTGTATAAATAGTCCTTTGAACTGTGTGGCATAATCCTTTTTTGAAGGAGTATCTTCAAATCAGAGAATCGTCTCTTCAAAGATTCACCTGAGTCCACGCAGCAATAAGGACCATTTAAATTTTTGCCTAATAACTTGTCCTCACTCACCAAAAGTGATTTCAGAAATCTATACAAGGTAAATGTAAGAAAAAAGTTCTGGAAACATCTAAAAGAGATACTCCAAATGGCAAATAGCGAAAGCTTTGATACCGCCCATTTAGAAACAGCAACCGCGTACATACCAACCAATTCAAGAGCCAAACGTAGAGTTTTATGGACACACAATTACTGTTAGAGAAAAAAGAGATGACATGAAAAACATCCTTACTTCATAAAAGAAATCCAACAAATGCTACTGCGCAAAAACCAATAAAAGCCCAGAGATGACTGACACATACCATGTTGTCCTATTCTCGTTACAGTTGTTGATATGGCCTTAGCTTCGTAACCCCTATATGCGTTTTCGGCTTGTGGCTTTATCAACTCCTTCTGCGCCTGTGTTTGAATGATCCATAGAAAGAGGATGGACACAATTTATCCGCGACTCCTCCTGAAACTCAGGGTGTCGGTTGGAACAAGTTGCCCAAGTGTGTGATAAGAAGAATTCTCCGTTAATATTTATTGAAACAGTTTTGTAACAATAATATGTGTTAAAACTTGTATCGCTGTTTTGAGCTGGGAGAGAGAGAGAGAGCGGGAGAGAGTAATATAAATAGATAGATAGATAGAAAGAGAGAGAGAGAGAGAGAGATTTCAGAATTTGGTTGGTGCTGTCTTCCTATGCTAATGAGTCTGGTAATTTTTCTGAGAGTGCGGTTTTCGGTGGAGAACACATCGAAGACAGGAGAATAAGAAAAGAAATCTCTCCAGGAACTAAAACGTTGAGAGGTTTCTTTTCTTATTATCCTGTCTTCAATTTGTTCTTCAAATTTTCCCCTTCTGTGAAACGTTTATGAAGTGTTTTTATAGAGAATTCCGCTGGGAACAAACATTTCTTCAACTTTGTTGATTCAGCTGTTGTCATGTCCTGTCAATAATGCCAAAAAGGAAGAATTTTTACTATTCTATTGATTTTTTAGATTATAGTCTTCATTTTTGTTTTTGACGCACAGTTTCGGCCGATATATTCTTTGACCTTTATCTGAAATATTCTCATTGATTTATATCTTTTAAAGATTATCGATTTCATCAGTTTAACTTCTTTTATTACAACTTAGGGTGCCGTCTAGAGTGTAGATGTCCCCCGTTTGATTATAGCACATATATTCCGTTTTGTGTGCATTAACGTAGAGGCCTATGCTTGCTGCTGCTCGTTCCAAACTATGCAGTAGTGTTTCGGCTTGGTCAGGTGTATATGCCAGTATCGCTGGAACCCCTCTTAAACTTGTAGACAAATTCACTTACCTAGGAAGCAGCGTCAAATCAACCGAAAAGGACATCGAAACGAGGTTAGCGAAAGCATGGACAGCTATCAATAGGCTATCGATTATATGGAAATCCGACCTAACCGATAAAATGAAACGCAGTTTCTTCCAGGCAGCGGTCACATCGATACTGCTATATGGCTGCACTACATGGACGCTAGCAAAACGGCTGGAGAAGAAGCTAGACGGCAATTACACAAGAATGCTACGTGCAATCTTAAACAAGTCCTGGCGGCAACACCCCACAAGACACCAACTGTACGACCACCAGCCCCCTATCACGAAAACTATTCAAGTTAGACGAACCAGACATGCAGGACACTGCTGGAGAAGCAGGGACGAACTCATAAGAAATGTACTCTTATGGACCCCCACACATGGCCGTGCAAAAGCAGGACGGCCAGCACGAACATACATTCAGCAGCTATGTGAGGATACGGGATGTTGTCCTGAAGACCTACCTAGAGCGATGAACGATAGGGAGGAGTGGCGAGAGAGGGTCAGGGATATCCGTGCTACCAGCGCGATATGATGATGATGATGATGATGATTACAACTTAACAAGTAAATCCTTCGACTTTCCTTTATCGTTTTTGAAGTTCTGATTTTATTTTCCTGATTTCGTAGATTTTTCGAGATATCTATCTATCTATCTATCTATCTATTTCAGACTCTATCTATCTATCTATTTCAGAATCTATCTATCTATCTATCTATCTATCTATCTATCTATCTATCTATCTATTTCAGACTCTATCTATCTATCTATTTCAGAATCTATCTATCTATCTATCTATTTCAGACTCTATCTATCTATCTATCTATCTATCTATCTATCTATCTATCTATCTATCTATCTATCTATCTATCTATCTATTTCAGAATCTATCTATCTATCTATCTATCTATCTATCTATCTATCTATCTATTTCAGACCCTATCTATCTATCTATCTATCTATCTATCTATCTATCTATCTATCTATCTATCTATCTATTTCAGACTCTATCTATCTATCTATTTCAGAATCTATCTATCTATCTATCTATTTCAGACTCTATCTATCTATCTATCTATCTATCTATCTATCTATCTATCTATCTATCTATCTATCTATTTCAGACCCTATCTATCTATCTATCTATCTATCTATCTATTTCAGACTCTATCTATCTATCTATCTATCTATCTATCTAATACATATATCAACAGAATAGAATAGACAGTGAAGCATAAATAGACACATAGATGGAAAAATCTAAGAAATAAATCAATGGAGAGGTGCATAGATCAAAATCTTGTTAACCAGGTAGATAAAAGGAGTTTATCGTATCTTTAATGATGTATTCTGTGAAAATGAGCATCTTGCCGATACAGTCTTCGCCCAAGAAATTAATTAGTCCGGTCGTGTGTTCATTTGAAATCTTTCATGCTATATACATGACATCTTCCACAGAGAACAGAATACAGGTATGTTGATCTACATATGCTTGTGTATGTATCTGTGTGTACCTGAATGTCTGTGTGTCTGTGAATATATATTTGTGAGTGTATGTGTAAGTGTATGTATGTATATATGTATGTATACATGTATTTATTTATGATACTCTCTCTTTCACTCTGTCTGTCTGTCTCTCTCACTCTCTCTCTCTCTCTCTCTCTACATATATATAGATATTTATATCAATGAGTATCTTAGAATATATATCTGTGGTTGTGTTTGTGTGCTTGCATATCTGTCTATATCTGTAATTGTGAGTATATATATATATATATATATATATATATACGTGTGTGTGAAGAAAAAATGCCGGAACGACGTTTTCACAATGCATAATTAATATGAATGCTTTTTTTTTTCTGCTGAGTGTAATCGATCCTGCTGATCAGGTGAAATCGATTATTTCCCGTCTGCTTCATCAAAATGTAAAAAAAAAAAAAAAACGATCAGAAAATGCTCTCTTCCTAATTTCATTCAATAGGAAGCATCGTCATGGTGCTCGTGTGAGAATAAACGCCTTGTAAAACATCCAATGGAAGCATCTTCAGGTTCCTGTTACTTTCATTATACGAATTGCTTTAAATCTTGTAGGGATTAAGTAGAAAACCTATATACATCTTAAAATTATTGAAGCCATGACTTAAAATATATCGATGTAAAATTTAACTTTGTAAATCATTGGAACAATTATATAGAAATAGGATGATCATACTGTGTCAACCTTCAAATAAAGAAGCAATGATTTTAGTTTGGTAATTGTTAGTTCCAGTTCTACTGGCTAAGGAATTCAATACTCACTAAATGCCCTAAAATTCTTGAACCTATTCGTCTGAAAGTGAACGTAATAGCACGACTGAAGTTCGAACTCATTTACAACGATGTCACAGTTCAGTTCGTTAGCCACTACGCTACCCCACATCACGTTTCAATCCTGATTCATGCCAGTAATACAATATATCAGTCGACAGGTACATATATTTATCGATAAATCCATATTTGATTTTATTTAAAAAGTAATGTTGTGTTGAAAATAATTATTCTATTCCGAATTGAAAGCATCTTCGATTTTATATAAAAGAACAACAGCAACAACTCAAAAAGTCGGACTTGAAAGAAAGCAAAAGTTCTAGCAAATATGCTAATAACAATATTTCAGGTGACCTGAACACTTTTAACAGTTGGAATTTTTGCATTTCTACGTCCGTCATTTCACTAAAATGTTGCAAGTAGGAAGAATAAAAAAATGAGGAACTTGGATCTAAATGCTGAGAAGAATGCTTTCATGCCACCAAACCAAATCAACATCGACACCGAGCGCAATGTGCTTAGTCACGTGATGCATAGAGGAGCGATGATGTTGATGTTGATGATGACAAATCAAGGAATAAGCGACACATATATGATACCATCGTTTAACGGTTGGAAAGAAGAAAAGATTAAAAAAACAAACAAACAACCATGTCAAACGTAGGATTTTTCATTATTTATTCTCTAAACATTCAACCTGTTTAGAGGTCGTAAGAAGCTGCTGGAAATACATGGAGTACAGCCATCTTTTGCTTTTGTTGAAGGCAATTGTTTCGTCTGGTACCTCGAGTTCTTTTCTTCATTTTCTTATTTCCAATGAGTTGGCTGCCTGCATCCGGGTCTCAATTGCAACTATCAATGCTCTGTTGTTTCTTAGCCCGCCCCTCACAGGAAAATAAAATCTGTTAGGTCAAATTGGAAGCTAGTATTCTCTCGAGGCGCATGAGTGACACTTTTCGCAAGCGCAACACCTGTCTTTGTTAATCCCAGCACAAATACCAACACCAGCACACGCTGAATGTTTAACTGACCGTTAACATACTGGCGGTCTTACTGCTCCAAGCCAGACAATGGACAGTCAGTTTAACGTCCGGTTGCTCCCGGCATCGTATTGGCCTTCAATATTAAACGTGACGTGTCTTCATCGAATTATGCGATGTAACTGAATTTGAGACACACGTCAATGTGAAGCCATGTTGCTGAGTATATTAAAATATTAAGTTCGTTATGTTCATTTATGTCGAGGCATGTATTTATGCTGATATTGGTGTTTGCGAGACAAAATCAGTTATTAAATTACTTGCATTTGGCTTACAACCGCAGCTCTTTGACCGTCGTGCGCTAGGTTAGTTTTGTTATTTTTTTAATCTAACTATAGATCTCGTTTTGACGAAGTTAAAGTCTGAATTGATGAGAAGTTTACTGAGAAAGGGGATAATTTTCAATATTATATGGTTTCTTGCATAAAACCAAATATACACAAAAGCACAGATATTTTTGATGGGGATTACAATACGCTGACTGCATTCCCCTTCACAGGGCAAGACCCCGACCCCGCCCAAAGAGGTGTTCTGTGTATGATACTAAATTGTAACCAAGGGTAAGGCTCCAGTTCGGAAGATCTCAAGAAAGTGATGATCAAATTCATGGCCATTATCCCCAGGTCCACTCTAATCTAGAGTGGGAGTATCTGTTAGGGTTCTGTTATGTGTAAAATTACTGAAAATTATTCGTATTTGGTCGGAACACTCGATGATCTATATCTATAAATTTTTGTATTAAAATAGTTACTCGAAACTATTAGTATTTACTAAGTTAGTTGGTTGTTTGGGTTTTATGGCATATCAACCTTTGTAGGTTATTTAACGCCAAATTCATTTTTATACACATAAGCAGTTCTATTTCAAACAATTCAATTTAGGATGGGTACACAGTTTAATTATCAAAAACATTTCTATTTCAAGCTATTCAGTTTAGTCCAACAGTTCTAATTCAGTTTAGTACAAGTATAGATTTTGTTTACACACAGTTAAATGTCAAAACAGTTCTATATTAAACAAATCAATTTAGCGTAAGTACAGTTTCAATGTCAAAAATAGTTTCAGTTCAAACAATTCAGATTAGCATAAGTACGCAGTATAAACGTAAGTACACAGTTTAATTGTCAAAAACATTTCTATTTCAAGCTATTCAGTTTAGTCAAACAGTTCTGATTCAAACAATTCAGTTTAGCATAAGTACGCAGTTTAGTTCTATTTGATCCATAGGGCTTTTCAGGTGCTACCATTCCGGGCCAGAATGGATCAGGGAGAAATGGCAATGAAGGGGTACACCGCATTCCCCAAAGCTCCAGCATTACAGGAACCTCATCATCAGATTGTTTAGTGTCATATGCAGAACACTCATTTGGGGGTCTTCCCCCTCGGAAGAAATGTAGTTGGTGTATTCTACAGCCCCGCTAGCCGACTGTTTCCTAGGAATTATTATCAGTTACTTGAAACTGTTTGCAAGCAAATAAGAAATATTAAATAAAAATCTTTTAAAGCTCGGTAATTTTTCGAGAGAAAAACCTGAAATCATATTGTGAGCAAATTATTTGTATTTGCATGGAATATTTGATATATCCATATTTACCAATCCCTCCGCTCGGGCAGGATATAACACAAGGTCAATTTTTAAGCGGAGTTTAACTGGTTTGAATTCAGAGCTTTCCTTCCCCTAGACTGGTTGCCTCACCAAGTCTGCCCTACTATTTACCCCTAGCTGGAAGCAGAATAATTGGATTCATACCTTTCCCAAGGGTATTAGTGCTATGTGAAATGCAATCAGCCTCGTCTAGCATTTGAACTCGTATCGCCGTGTGCATTTTCTACGACGATAACCATTACACCACAGGCACCCCCATAAATAATTGATATATAACTGTCCTAAAAAAACGTCTGAAGAAACAAATACACGAAAGAAGTAAAAATAAATCAAAAATAAACTCAACTCTTTAATCTTAACCTTAAGCATAAAATAGCTGTAAACGTGTTGACGTGCCATTAAAATCTATCAGAAAAGCAGACGAGAGTTCCCACCACTTTTTTGCAATACTCGTAAATATACAATCAGATATTCATTTATGAGATTAGGTTGTTATAAATGATTGTTTTAGGTCACATCCAAGCTTGTAAGTTCTTCACATTCAGCCTAATACACGCTGAAAAAATAAACAAACAGAAATAAAACGGCTAATATTATCTTCTAATATGGCAGCCAGCAAAACTTACTGTTAGGATCAATATTTCTAATCAATGTTCCTGGACATAAAAGCAGTTTCGGGCAAGATGAATCTTAATCAAATATGACAAATCTGTCAATGTAAACAATAAAACCAACGATATTTATGCGGGTGTTGCTCGTCATATGACGGTATTTTAATGTTTTAATGTTATAGATTTAAAGATAATCGCTGATAAAAATATGGACCATGTCCAGTTGAATCGACAAACTGTTTCCCCATGGATGTAAAGGAAATAGACAAAATAGACAAAATAAAAGAGCTAATGTTATTTTTGAAGTTTCCATGTTGTATATATTCTTAGTCACTCATTAATTCTCACAAGTATTGAAACAAATCCGGCTTATGCCGTAAAAAAAGACAACTTTACCCTTATGACAGCAGTTATTAAATGTTTTATCTATGCCATGTCCTCGTAAAAAAATTGAATTAACTACAAAACGTATTTACTTTATCTTAACTCGTAATTTCTCTGCTAACATCAACAATCTGCTTGTAACCTTCTCTTTTACTTAGAGAAAGGCTTTCAGATTGAGTTGGCAATCTGAACACTCATTGATGCAATAGAAAGAGATGAATTATGCAATTTAATTCTTTTTCAAAGTTTGGTAGAGCGTATATTTTGGGTTAGATGTTAATTACTTTTAATATTAAAAGGAAATCCAGTTGAAGTTGTCATAAATGTAACCTTTGTGCCAACACATTGAATTTTCCATCAATGTGACGCTCACATAAAAAAAAAAACTGAAGAAGCAACAAAACTGCTAAAGAATTACTGATTATTCCTAATTATTTTACGGATAATATTCATGATCCAATAGATCTTCGAGCTGAAACCATCTGTTTGACATCCACTCTTCTATTTAATCGATCAGGGTTCGATTCCAGTAAAAAGTCAGAACTTCAAATACAGCGTGACATTGCTTTGTATGTTGCAAAACAATAAAGAAAGGCTATTATATAGAAAGAGATTTATAGAATTTAAGATTCTATATAATTTCTATTTTCAGAAAGAGTAGCATTGAAGATGAAGACAATAATTAGAGTGTATCAAAAGTATAATCATTTCTATAGATCTTTACAATAAACTTTATTTCATGAATATATGTAATGACTATCACTCTACAACATAATAGATATTTCATTACATATATAAAATATATGATAATATGATTTATCTTATCATGTATATAAATATCATTACATAAATAATATATATAGTAATCAATACTATTTACTATACCAGTCACAGAATTTTATCTGCCTTTATAATATCTGAAATAAAATGTTTCATATCATATAATGGCGGATAAAATTACGTGACAATGATAAGATATCATTTTAAACTTGACCTCAAAGCTACTTAATCTACTTGAGAAAATGAAACAGTTGAAGGAAATGTAACAATATCTGACTTTACTGCCCACTGTTAAACATTTTAAGGAGAGTGAAATAAAGACGAGAATTGAACGGCAATCATCAGTCATAATGCTTTCAAACGCAATCTATAGAAGAACCCAACCAGCAGTAATCTCAGAAGAAGTTGGATCATCAAAAGATATCCTAAGAATAGCACTAAATAAGATTAAAATGTACAAGAATCCTCCACTGGTTTCCCATGAAATTTCAGTTGAATAAAAAGCTATACACTTTTGATCGACTTCAATTCGTGGCTTCGTTTTTGAAAAAACTTACACAGATATCCGGTCATGTTTCAATTTCACAAACAATAGCTTGCAAGACTAGCATACTATCACTTTGCGCGCATACATCTTCTACTCATGAATGTACTCTGATTAGTCTTGCATTGGAGTACGAAGTTATGATCGAAGCGGCAGTAATTGCCTAAAGAAAGAAACATATTCCTCATAGCTATATGAAAAGTGCTGAGATATATATCTAGTTAACTTAACTCAGTCCGAAACAAGAAAACAATTCTTAGTTCCTTAGAATTGAATTAACAAACAATAGCTTCCTAGATCGGTTTCCTAATAAGGACGGGCACTTTGTAGGTATTTGACTAGATCAGCTTCAAGTGTTAACTCGTAAACTGATATTCTATATTCACTTGAATGCTAAAGAACTTACATAAGCATGTTACTTTTTATCACAAGTTTAAAACTTACATCGTTAACGTTATTTCAGATTGTTACCATTCAGTTGGTGGAACTTGAAATACACTGATTCTATCCTCTTCTGAAGAGGGGTTGAAACACCGCAACAGCAGTGTCCTCGGTATGACACTTCTAGTTTTTGAAGGTCTGGGGAGTGTAGAGTACACCTTCATTACCATTTAATCCCTACTCGACCCTTGCTCGAGGGGTAGTATCCATTTGAGTCCAATTAATGGGTAAAATAGATCGATAGGAATACTTGATAACGTGGATATGTATTGATCTAACCATTTCCTCATGAGGAGGATGTGACATAAGGTCAATTGTTGTGAAGTTTAACTGGTTTGAATTCGGAATTTTTCTTCTCTTACACCGGTTGCCATACGATGATTAAAGAGCCCAGTTGGTGCCAATACTTACCCATAGATGGCAGGAAAACAGTCAGATACCTTTCCCAAGGAGAATAGCGTCATGTGAAATACAAACTGCCTCCACCAGGATTTGAACCCAGTTTGCAGGGTTTATTTCCTACGGTGATAACCATTACACCACTGGCACATATACATATGCACACATTCAGATACACACTCTCATACATGATGCCATATAAGAGTTAATTATCTGCATTAAGAACAGTCGCTTGAATCTATTTTCTAAGGTTTATTATTAGTTACTTGAAACTATGTAATCATATGAAAATAAATGACTATTTCTGAATAGGAATACTTAGTTGAAATCGTAACGATAACTGTTAGATAGGAATACTTGATATCATACAACTGTGTGCAAATTATTTGTATTTGATTTGAATACTTAATATCATATAACTACATGCAAAAAGTCTTAAGAAACAACAACACAAAAAATGTAAATATAAATGTATAATGAATGCATTTGCATTACCTCTAGGTATAAAATAACCCAAGACAGGTTGATATGCTGTTAAAAGCAATAAATCAGATTCATGTCGCTTACTGAGAAAACGGTTGTAGAATAAAACTACACTAGCGATGTAATAACAACAATAAGATGAGTGAAAAACGAGTAAAAATTCACCAAACCTAGCGAAATTTGGCACAAGGCCAGATTTGTGAGGCATCTATGTACGCTCGAGCCTTGTCAACTAGACATGGTCTGAAAGTTTGAACAATTGCTCAATGGTTAAATGCCAGTATGTTTACTAAACATAACTTAGTTGAGAAGACGCAACAGGCATGAGACAGTCGGTTAGGATCGAACTGGCTACTATAATAATAGCCTGATAGATGAACTCGTTAACATATTTCTAAAGTGATTCTCTTTGATGGCTTTTCGATTGCATATAGGTCGGTGCGCTCATCTGTTTGTCACTCAGTACATAAATGAACGAGAATCATGCGTGGATATCGGTAAAGGCATCTATTTGTGAGTCAATGTGTCTGTGAATATATTAATATATTAGTCTGTTATATGGCTCTCTATTCAAGCACTTATCTCATCTAAACTTAACCATAACCCCTTATTTTATTGCCAGAATTCCAAATCATAAGACGGAAATAAAAAAAAAAAAGAAAGAAAAACAAAACTCCCCTTCTACCGGACAGCCCGAGATACTTTTTCGTTAAAATTATGATGAAACCTGATATTCAGTTCTTCGACCAATTAGGAACCTCCGGGAAATAGATTTCGTTCAGGTGTCCATGCAAGCAATTACTCTTCGTTCTTCCGCCAGGAACCGGAACATCGGATTCGGCACTAGAGTTATTGGATATTGTCTTTAAAGTCTTCTGGTTTTTCTTCTTCTGCTTCCTTGCATAAATTTCTTTTGCTTTGTGCACTGAGGAATTCGGAACAGATTTCAAGTGTAATAAAGGCAGGTAATTTACTTGGAAATGGACAAAGGAGACAGGAAGTCTGGTCCTTTCAGGCATTTCTCTATCTCATGCTGGTCACATCTATCTATCTATCTATCTATCTATCTATCTATCTATCTATCTATCTATCTATCTATCTATCAATCTATCTATCTATCTATCTATCTATCTATCAATCTGTTTTTGTCTTTCTGTCACCCCATATCTATCTATCTATCTATCCATCTATTTTTGTCTTTCGGTCATCCCATATCTATCTATCTATCTATTTTTGTCTTTCTCTCACCCCATATCTATCTATCTATCTATCTATCTATCTATCTATCTATCTATCTATCTATCTAATGAAAGAAAGAAAGAGTTCGGGAATGCATATGAAACAATTATCCGTATCTGGATAACTGATAAATAACATTTAACCTTTCAGCAAATTAAGTTCAATTAATTATCTTTGTAGCTAATCATTTATCTATCTTCTCATCAGTTGATAGATTGATCTCTTTATTCCGTATTGCATTTTAATTCTTTTAAGTGATCAGTCGAGTTTTCTTGTACATTTTTATTCAGAACGATAATCAATAGTATTTATCTTGGGCATTTCTAACGTGTGAATAATTAGTTCTTTGTTTGATTGCAAATTTAAGAGAAGAATTGGAGGGGAATAAGCAATTAGCGTTCAAATCCTGACGGAGACAATTTGGGTTTAGTTTGCACAAATGCCTTTGAGAAAACTCTATATCCATCTCTTTCGAAAGGTCAGCTGAAGAATTAGAGATATATGTTGCTATCATATAACATAGCACAAACTATCACATGATACACACTGAGGGAAGTGACATTTGCAATTAAATCCTGGAAAATAAAAATAAAATAAAAGATTCAGCTTGCTAAAGTTTACTAAGTAAATTATATATATATATATATATATATATTGTCAAAAGATTGTCTCTTGAATCCATGAAACAAAAGAAGATGATAAGAATGCATTTATGTTTTAAATAATCACTTTCATTACGTTATAGAGTTCATCAGAGAGCTTTCCCTTTCTTTATGGGTAGTGAATTTGCTGTCAGTTTAGGAACAGAAACTCTTTTATAAGTCATGATATTTAGTTGCTCGTAAGGTCTCAAAATCCTAGAAGGAGTCTTGAATGTTGAGATTCATTTTAGCAAATGCTTAACTGTTTGTCTGGATCCCAATTAACTCTTCTAAACTAAGTAAATCTCAGACATTGTCTTTTTAAAACACGTGATATATCAACCCAATTGGAAAGCAGCTCTCCAGAAAACACAAATCTATCTTGGTTACCAGATTCCGTCACCGGAATTATACACCTATGATCTCCAAGTAGTTAATTATAACTTTTACTGGATTAAGTACGGAACAAAATCAGTCATTAGTTTTCCTTCTTGACCAATTGCTACACCAAAGTTTTAAAAAAGCCAACTTTGCACTATTATTTTCTGGAGGAAGAAGGGTTGGACGTATTTTCCCAAGGAAATTAACACTTTGTGAATTTCAAATGTCATAATTCAGGATTTAACAAACTTGTTAAACTGTTAAAAAATGAACTTGTGTCGCATCTTTTTCAATCAAAGGTTTGTGTAAATACACATATTGTACTAATGGATTTACTTGCAAGACTCGAACGACAATGTTGAACAATTTAGTGTCACCCACGCCTGAAAGAAGCATTGCTTTTGTATTTTTGTAATGCATTATCATAGCGACAAGTTTCTTTAGGGAGACCATATGCTAATTGTTGTTTTTCCATCTTTCCTCTGTTTATGGAATCAAATGCCTTAAAGAAATTAGGGTTGCCTCAAGATTTTTGCATGTACTTGTTTGATGATTCGATGGATAGTCAGAATCTGTGAGGTTATGGAGTGGTGTCTCCGAAAACCGTTAAGATTTCTTAAAAGAATTTTCTCGATTTCAGGTTGGATACAGAGAAGCAGATTAGGTTACTTTATTTTGTTTAATGGTATATCAACCCCTGATAGTTATTTAATGCCAAATCTTGTTTATATATATATATATATATATATATATATATATATATATATGTGTGTGTGTGTGTGTGTGTGTGTGTGTGTGTGTTTGTTTGATTTTTAAAAGAATTGTTTGTCGGTAACTTTATTATCGTTTGTTTGCACAGAGGTAAATGTTTTGAAAATGTTTCTACTTATTGTACGTATACATTCTTATGGTTTAACGTATTTAACACTAATAAGTCTTATAAATATTAATCATAAGTTTTCACACGGCAAGATATTTTCAAGTATGGCTTTCAAACACAAATAATTATATTCAATATTAATCATTTGCTTGCCCTCTGTCAAATGGTTTCAACTATTGCAATTTAACATAAGCAATTCTATTAATCAACTATTCCTATCAAATTTAATACAAATAATTTGTTTACTAACAATTAATGGTATCAAGTATTGCTATTTATTATTTGCACATAGATAAATAGTCTCAAGTATTGCTATTTAAATCTAATAATTCTATTTGAGATCAATAATAATCTTCCGTAAAAGATTAAAGAGGTATATCTGACCCATAGATTAGACCCTAACAGGTAATACAACTCCGAGTCTGGGTGCGACTGAAAGTCAATATAATAAAGGGGTACTCCATGTCCCCCACACTCCAATATTGGAGCCTCAGCATTTGTTGCAGTTTAATGTCATATCCAGGACACTAAATAGTTTCAAGTATTCTTCTCTAACACTAATAATTCTATTTAACATTATTCATTCGTTTTCAATCAGTTTAATGATTTCAATAATTGCTTTGTAATACTCATTTTTCAAATGGATATTAATTATTTGTTTGCACATTGATAAATGGTTTCAAGTATATAAAGTGATTAAATAGTTATATTTGACCCATAGATAGGACCCTAACAAGTAATATCCCTTCGAGTGAAAGCGAACCAGGAAGTAAGATCAATGAATGGTTATTGCATGTTCCTCAAATCTTCAGGACTGGAGTTTTACCATCAGATGTTTTCGTGTCGTATCAATGACATTTGTTAGGGTGGGTGTTATCCTTCCGAAGAGGTGCAGTCGGTGTATTCTACAGCCCCAATCGATTGGGTGGTGCTAAGGGGAACATTAGAAACCTAAGCTACTACAGAAGTAAAAGTTATGCCTCAGTAGATCTTAATCAATTTCTGTTATTTATACTGTGTTACATAATCGAAGAAGTTTATTGTCAAATTTTCGTATCTTATATACTTCAAGAGGTATTTCGTCGAGGCCTGAAACTTTCTTGTTTTTAATTTTTTTCAGTACTGTGTCAAGTTTTTCTTCGGTAAACTGTCAAAGTTTGATGTTAAGCTGACTATCAATTATTTTTGTTGGGTTTATTAGTGATTTCAGGTGAGTTTCCGAGCATATTCTTAAATTGTTCTTTCCACTTCTGAAGACTTACTTCTTGGTTGGAAGCTTTCAGTTTTATTCTCGAGGTGCTTTTCTGTCCCTTTTCTTCATTTCATGTGCGCCATGCCTATTATGATTGTCTATCTTTAACAGAATGTCTGATTTAATTGTTTTGGCCCGTTTTGTTTTGTGGGGGGTATGTATAAATTCTCTCTGGCTTTCTTAAGTTTCTCTACGTTGGCATTTGTTTACTTTCTTTTATTAAGTAAGGTTGCTATTTTTGCTATGTTGTCCCGTTATTCTGCAATCGACTTCACTGAAACTTTCCATTTAGCTCTTGGTTTTCACCCGGCAGTTACTTCTACGTGTGCTGTTATAATGTTTTGACATTCAGAGTATATCTTTTAAAAGTCTCTTGAAGAATCTCAAACTTGTTTCTTACAGGAACAATAATTTGATTGCTTATATCAAAATTAATAATTGAGGACGGGTTATATAGTGAAGCTTTAACCGTTTTTTTTTTTGTTGTTATTTCAGTGTAGATTCAGGTGAATCTTTGCTGAGATGAATCTGATCGGAAAATGCTCCTTCAAAAGAGAAGTATGCCTCATATTTCAAATCATTATTTATCGATTTTTTGTTCTTAAATATATAATCTTCAGAGTTATTTGGATTCATGGTGTTACCTTTCATTTTTGAAATTCAGTGTTAAGTCATGAAGATCTGTTGTCAAGTGAAAAATTTGCTAGATATTCGGCATTTTTGTTTGGTGAGTTGTGTATGCAGAATTTATTATATCCATCTTTGCCTATATGAGCATTCATGTCGACACCCATGATCAAAATGCTGTGTTTGATAATGTGTCAGATAAGAAAAAAATTGCTCGTTATAGAATGTGTTGATGTCCATTTCATCACTGGCATCGGTGGGACTGTACCAAGAGTCAATTGTTCACTTTCGGGCAAATACCTTTGGGAAAGGTATGAACCCCCTTATTCTCCCTCCAGCTTTGGGTAAATAGTAGGACGGACTAGGTTCTTCAGCCTTGGTGACGCAACTAGTCTAGGAGAAGGAAAACTCTGAATTCAAACCTGTTAAACTCCGTTTAAAAATTGACCTTGTATCATATCCTGCCCGAGCGGAGGGGTTGGTAAATAGTACCAAGAATCAATTGTTGTGCGGGGGTTACCATTAAATGAAACACTCATTATTCCCATCTTGATTCGAAAGAATAAACATATATATATATATATATATATAGAGAGAGAGAGAGAGGGAGAGAGAGAAGAGAGGGAGGAGATAATTTAAAAGAAAAGCAAAGACAAATAAATGTATCTCGTAATATATATATAGATATTGATAATATTTCATATCTGTTTTTTTTTTTCGTAATGTTTTCTATTTCAGTAAGGCAAAATCT